>JAPKLW010001713.1:123795-147946 GCA_026898455.1 Plectranthus barbatus
TAATTAATTAAGCTTTAAGTCGCTTAATAGAAACTCGGGATATTACAGAAGAGGTGGAAGCAAATAAGCTGAGGCTTCTGGCTTCAAAGAAGGATGGGATGGTGTGCAAGATCTTGATTTTTGGTTACACCAAGGGGGGAGTTCTTGTGAATGATATGTTGGATAGAGGGTTGATACCTGATATAGCAACTTGTTGATGGATGGCCTTTCCAAATCTGGAGCTTCATTGGGTTAATGCAGTGAAATCTCAACTGGAATAGCTTTGCTTGAGTAGTGTAGAACAGTATGTAGATTGCATAGGCTTGAAGGAGGTGAATGATGATTATGCATGCAAACTACTACTATAAAAAGATATTTTAATTATTACATCAGTCTTTTGAGCTTTAAGCAATAAACTAGCTAGATTAGCATACCAGATACATCCAGCTAGCTCCTTGAGAAAATGAGTTGAAACGGGAATTTTTTATTTTTTTTTGATTTGATATATGGATAGTAGCTAGTTGCAGCAAGCACCAAAGTTGTAACTTGTAAAGCTAAGGCTCCGCAAATTGTTTGAATAGAAAAAGATGAAACCCAAAAAAAAACAATTATCATTCGGAAAATAAGACCTTAGAGTGTACATCTTTCAAAACCATTGATTGCAAACTAAATTTAATCTAGTAAGAATTAAGAAACTTATACAAGTCTTAACCCATTGTTCAATGTAAATAAAAATGATAATTCATGTTGAGGGGATTGACCCATTTGAGTCACAAATATCTAATATATTTATACCTAATGATTTTCTACAAAGTGGTGTATAACTAGTACAAATCTTTCCATTTCCCAAATTTGATACGATCCATTCGTTTGTAAAACTATTTACTCCATTGCAAATATTTATGGAACACCTCTAATAAATTAATTTAAGTCCCACAAAATAGTCATATTATATCTCAAATTCATGACTATTGGGGCCGTAGATTATCTGGGCCAAACCCAAGCCCCAATCGACCATAAGAGTCCAATAAGAAAAGTCCGAGTCGTTGTAACAGCACCGAGAAGATCGGCAAACTGCTCAGAACGTGCAGAAAGAAAGCATAGGCACTTCTAATCCTATAAATAGGCCTATTGTAAGCCAAAAAATGGCATCTTCTTATCACGCATATTTTATATTCTCATTTTCCATGTACTCTTTAAGCTCTGTTATCTACTTCAAATTGTATTTAAGTTAATGGAGGCTACCCCTCCACGCGTAGTTCTATTTGTTTGACGTCAGAATTGTTGTTCGATTATTCGAAATAAAAATGATTCAATCTTTTCATTTTACGCATCTTTTGCAAATTTTAATTTTTTACACTTATTTTTATCATTCTATGTTTACTTTTATTTCTATTGATTATTTTCTATCCGTTCATGGAGTCTCGTATTTGTACAAAACTAACCTCAACAATAATCTATTGAACAGATACAATGCGCTTAACCACTATTAGTTTAAGCTTTTAATTCTTTTTGTTTTCACCACAGTACAACAAATTTTAATTTTTAATAAGTTAAAAATTTTCTTAGAACTTTCAATTTCCTTAATGAATTACAAAATTGATGAAATTGTGTTAAAGCTTTCTTTATTCTTTATATTTATTATCTCGAGTACTTTCAATTATATAAATTACAAATTCAAGCTTAAAATAATTAAATTAATATCCAAAGTAATAAAAAATAATGATAAACTAAGATTCATCTCTCTCTTAATTATAGTAAGATAATACTAAGAGTGAGGATATGTTATCAGACTTTGATCCGGTGATCCGGTAAGTTTGAGCCTCAAAGAAATTTTATAACCCTGGGTCTAGCCTACTAGGCTATCGAACTGTGATCCAGCATGATGCAATTATTGGGAAAATAGGGAAATATATCCCCATCTTTCACAAATTAGGGAAATATATCCCAAGGTTTCGTTGTTAGGGAATTATATCCCAATGTTTGATTTCGTTAGGGAATTCTATCCTCCATTACTAACGGTGTTAATAATGTGATGACTCATCCGTTAACTGCCAAGTGGCACACACGTGACAATGACATGTCTTTAATTATTATTTTATTTTATTCCACCTCATCAAAAAATTAATTCATAGGATTTAATTTATTCTTTTTCTCTAATAGCATTCTCGTAGCCCTAACTTCAAATTCCTTTTTCATCCAATTTGCCTCACCCAAAATCCCGCATTCCGCCAACAATCAAACTGGAGTAGCTCCCGCATTCCGCCAACAATCAAACTGGAGTAGCTTCACTTCTCTCTCTAATCCCCACATAGTGATTTTGATAACGATGCTCTTGTCTACATCCTAAAGACAATTAAAGGTTGGTGGGAATATTCAATTGAGAATTTTGTCTTACATGTGCAGGCGGTGGCCCAAATATTGATATATTTGTAATGCTGTTCCATAATAGTTATTTTTATTTTTTTAGTTTTTTAGAATTAATTTTTCTGCTATCAACCTTCCTGCCATGAATGACAATGCAATTACTAGTAGAAAGATTGATAGAAGAATTACTAGCTTTGAGCACTATTTTTTTTCTGACTTTAGTAGAATATTTATTCTAGGGCTCTTTCTGATTGGAGCATATAAGTATTAATGGGTAAAGAGTAAAATGATATAGAATTTTTCAGATGAAAAAGAAGACATATTTTTATAATCTGTTAGTTATAGTTTCAGATTTTATATGTATTAGGAATATATTTTTTTTGTTTAATTAAATTTAAGAATTAAAGAAATATATACAGAAAATGGTCTTTAATCCACTAATTAAGACTTGATTGATAAATGTATGGATTAATATTTATCTCATCTCTATAAAGATGTCTAATGTTTTTTTTATTAATTTTTGTTATAGGTTTGTTATGTGATGGATCCTAAAGACCAAGAAAACCACGTACGTAAGTCTGGGTCAGTGCATGAAGATGAGACAATGTCTATGGATGAAAATCTAATAAATATAGACATCATCCACGGCGGAACTTTTAAGAATGAGTATTTCTATGTTGGAGGTAAAACTCAAGTCATTAATATGATTGATTGGGTTCTTTTAGAGTTTCAGACATTACAAGAATTTGTCAAATCTCTAGGGTATCATAGTGGATTGAAGTTTGCTTTTAGAGGGTTGGGCTCTACAGAACATTATACATTCTTTCATGATAATAATAGTTATCATGCTGAAGTTTATAATCATGTTGATTTTGAAAACTCTAATTTGAAAATCTTTGTCCAATGTCTTGATGCTGATTTTACGGAAGCAATTGAGATAGATGGTGATGGCCATGCTAATAAGAATAACACCAACATCAAGGATAAGGGTATATTTGTAGAGGGAGTTGGAAGAGTGAATAGGTTGGATCAGCCTTTTGAGTCCGAAGAAGATGATGATACTTTGATTTCAGAGTATGAGTCTTCTAATGATTCACCAAGTTCATTGGACTCAGATGAGGATCTAGGTTATAAGAGAACGAAGCATGCCATAAGATCAAAACTATATAAGACTAATGTTGATAATAAGAGTCTTGTGTTTGAAGTGGGGATGAAATTCAAGGATTTTGCTGAATGTAAGAAAGGAATTAGGAATTGGGCAATAGAAAATGGGTTTAATATTCGATGGAAAAAGTCAAGTGAAAAAAAACTTGAAGCTAGATGTGATGGAGATTGTCCATGGATGTTATATGCTAGTAAGTTAGGGCATGAATCCACATTTGTTATCAAAACGATCATGGATAACCACACATGTGTTAGAAGTAGCTACAACAGGCAGGCTACTAGTGATTGGTTGTGTGATATTCTAGCACCTGTCTTGAAAAGAAATTCAAACTACCCCGTAAAAGAAATGATGCATGACATTGAGTTAAAGTACGGTGTTATTGTGAATGAAGATCTGTGTTACACAGCGAAATGGAAAGCACTGGATAAAATAAGGGGGTCATTGGAGGATCACTATAAGAAATTGAGATCCTATGTATCTCATCTACAACTCATGGATAAGGAAGGGAGATTCTTGTTGAAAACTTATTTGGATGATAATGATCGACCTATTTTTCAGAGGGTTTACATTGGATTTTCAGCTTTAAGAAAAGGATTTTTAGTGGGATGCCGAAGGTGTATCAGTTTTGATGCATGTTTTTTGAAAACCAACCTTGGTGGGGCTTTATTGGCAGCAGTCGCTAAGGATTGCAATAATAAGATGTGGCCAATATCTTGGGCAGTGGTTGAGAAAGAAACTGAAGACACTTGGACATGGTTTTTTCAACATTTATTTGAAGATTTAAGCATTGTGGATGGCTTAGGTTGGACATTTATGAGTGATAAGCATAAGGTAATATTTTACATTATTTATGTCATTATATTTCAATAATTAACTTGCAGTGCTCATTTCATTTTTTAATGTCACAGGGTATCATAAACAGCATCTCGAAGTTGACTCCTAATGCAGAGCATCGACATTGTGCACGTCATATATATGCTAACTGGAAAAAGCAATTCACAGGGCCCAAGCTGAAAAGCTTATTTTGGGGGGCAGTAAAGTGCACAAATGAAGCTGAATTTAAAGTCAGAATGAATTTGCTGAAGGCTGAATCAGAGGGTGGTTATGACCAATTCATGGATAGAGAACCCCAAAAGTTCTGTAAGTCTTTAATCTCTGCATACACTAAGGTGGACACAATTGATAATAACATTTGTGAATCTTTTAATAGTTATATCCTTAAGTTTAGGGATAAACCATTAATTGATATGTTAGAGGATATTCGGCAGAGATTAATGACTAGGATGTCCGAGATTGTGAAGACCTTAAATGCTTCTTCAGAGATTTTGTGCCCTAATGTGAATAAGAAGTTAGGAAAGTTGCAAAAACTTGTTCAGCACTGTGTTATTAAACCGGCAGTGGAGAATAAGTTTGAAGTTCATTCATTTGATGAGACTGTGATTGTAGACCTTGTGAAAAAAGATTGTAGTTGTAGATCTTGGAGTTTGACTGGGATTCCTTGCTTTCATGGTCTAGCTTGCATTAGACATGCTAGGGATGATCCAATTAAATATGTAGATGAATTCTATCGTAGAGAAAATTGTCTTGAGGCATATAAATATTATTTGTCTCCCATTTATGGCCCTAAACATTGGCCGGTTGTGGATGCACCTTCTATTTTACCTCCCTTGTTTGTGCGGCAACCTGGAAGAGCAAGGAAAAATAGGAGAAAAGAAGTAGGTGAAGAAAGACGGCAAACAAAACAAAAATTGTCTAATAAGGGTGCGAGAGTTGCATGCACAAGATGTAAGACAATTGGACATAATGTGAGAACATGTAAAGAACCTATACCGCCACAAAATGATTCTTCAGCAGAGCTACCTCCGAAAAGAAAAGCTGGAAGACCAAGGAAGTGTCCTAGTACAACTGGGACAAGCCCCCTCGAGCAAAGAGAGATGAGACAGGTTAAGACTTTATTTGAACTTTATTTATAATATTATATTTATTTAACATTTTCTAATTTTTAATGTATATGTAGGCAAGGACGGGTTATGGAGTGCTAGCCGGTGAATCTGGAAATATTTACATAAGAACTCCCGGAGCAAAACGCACAAATATATATAGACAAGAAGAAAATGAAGGTGCAAGTCAAAGTTCTCAAGTTCTCGATGGGAGTACACAACAAAATTAGCAAATATGTTCTGCACAATGTTATCAAGGTTGATATTTTTAATTATAATAGCATGATATGTTTATGTTTGGAAAAAAAAAAACTTACTTGATTTCTCTATTTTACATAGGTGGAAGCTGTGTTTTGGCTGCAGAGGGAATTGTGCGATCATGTATTATTTTGTTCTGCATTAGTGAAACTTTGGTGTTTTTGTGGAACTAATCTACTTATTATTGATGGTCTCTGTCTGTTAATTTTTGTATCAAGAAGTCAAACACCAAAAATATCTTATACATCTGTTGCTTCAGCCTTTTCAATTTGTTTGCTTCTACATGTTACTAGTAGATATAATATTCTATATTGAATTTCGTATTTCATGTTTGCCAATAGATTACCAACTAATACAACAACACAATCAATCAGAAGAAATCTGAATTCTTCAAAAAAAATCCGAATTTTTATTACTATCATTATTATTATATTAATAATATTTTAAAATACATACGGTATATATAATGTATATATTACTCAACTTATAATTTTATATTTTAATAATAATTTAATGTAGAAAATAAAGTAATATAAATATTAATTAAAAATTAAATCATTATTGAAAAAAGAGTAAAATAAAAAATAAGACAATAAATATTTATATAAATTTTACTCTTTTTTCAATTATTTTTTTATTTTTAAATATATTTATATAATTTAAAATTAAAAATGCCATGTCATTTGCCATGTGGCGCTGATGTGGCATCATGTTGTATTGACTCAAATACCACCTCAGCGCCACATGGCACTTAACTGCTTAGTCAACACAAGAGGACAAAATTCCCTAACAGAAGTATACTTTGGGATATAATTCCCTAACAGAAAAACTTGGGGATATATTTCCCTAATTTGTAAAAGATGGGGATATATTTCCCTATTTTCCCTGCAATTATTTAATAAAATGTTAATATCTATTTCATTCACCACACAAATTACAATAATCCAACTCAAATTTAATTTTTTAATTAAAATATTAGTTTCTCTTTCAATATAATATAAAAATATTTAAATTCATAATCAATAATAAATTATTATGCACTAAAAATTCATAATTTATTTGACAAATAAAAATTACAACAAATAATATAAAATAACAAAGTACGAATATAATACATATAAATTTAAATTACAATGCCAAAAAAAATTATCTATTTGTGAAAATGCAATTCATCCAACCTGTATTTATAGAAATCATTTTATCAATTTAAATATTTTTATAATTATTTATGTTGGTCCCAAAATCAAATATTGTAAATGCCCAACGAAAATTTTAAGGTAACTTGCACTTATCTAAACTGGTCGTTCTGCACCAGTTTGGTTTGTCAAGACTTAGCTTTTAAGGTCAAAGTAATAGTTAATCAGTTTCGAAATATACTTCAACACTTGAGTGTTGAGTTTTAAAGAAAGTAAGACTGATAACAGAAAGCTATAAATGACAAAGGTTTATAGTGGTTCAGACACAAAAGTCATACGTCCACCCTTCAGACAAAGTCTGAAAATCAACTAAGTGTCGGATTACAAGGTGCTCCCACGATCTATCACTTGCTGGTGAATGCCTCGTCCACCAATTCACTCACCCGATCCTCTATCCATCCTTCACTTCTCAGCTTTCTGGAATGTAGGCACACCACGCAGCCTCCTAGCCGTAATTGAGTTCTCCCGGAACTAACTGTCTGCGGCTAAACGCCCGTGAGAGTCAAGGTACAAAGCGTACTTGACTGTTGTGTTCTTTCTTGGAGAGAAAGAACACCAAATAACTCAAGAACATAATGTTCTTAGTCTCGTGTTCACAAAGTGACACACGGTAAGCTTGTGAAAAACCTTGAACAGTTGAGTATAAATTTCCACAAAATTTTTGCTCGCTTGTAAGTTCAATAAAAGTGTCTTGAATCTCTTGAAGTCCTCGGCTATTTATAGTTGAGGATTCTGAGAATTGAATACTAGTGACGTTTAGAAACAATCGGATGTTGTCCAATTCGAGGTTTCTGTCCTCTCCTGAGGGTATGTACTTTTCCGAGAAATCCTGTACCTGCTCCCATTTTTTGTGACTTAGACTGTGATTGTTCACCTTTGCATCAGAACGGTTGTATTGATCAGTCCGAGGAGTCCAGACTGATCAGTCCGAGGAATCAAGATTGAAGTCTTGAGTTTTCAGACTTTAAGGAATCTTCAATCCTTAAGTCCGAACTTATTAGTACCATTCATCAGATGATTCTTCTTGTCTTTATGCACGGGGATTGGAACTTGAGATTTCATGCTTGTGTCATCAGTCTGACAAGTCCATGCTGGCTGACATCACTAGTTTGAACATTGATCTCCAAACTGGCAAGTTTGATATCTGAAACTGGTGAGTTCCAGACTGATCAATTCCAAACTGATGAATTTCCAAGCTTGTCAGTTCCACACTTTTGTCTTTAGTTTGTATGAGACTTGCACATTCACAAATTGATCATCAGTTTGTTCTTCTAGTTTCTTCGATCAGCTCCAATTATAACTCAACAAAAGACCTTACATGACATTACATTTGTGATCAAAACTAGAGCTAATCTAGATACTCTCTAAGATGATTTTGACCCTTTGACCCACAAAAACAAAATAAAGATAAGAAAATTTCTACCTTCAAATTTCATAACAATTTAATTATATATATATATATATATACTAAAGGAGAGTAGTCAAAAGTAACTACTTCCGCCAAAAACTTTTATACCATATTTATTTTTAATATTTATATCTATATAATATATTAAAATAGAGAAATAACTATTTTAAAATAGGAGATAACAGTTATTTCATTTTTTTTATTTTTTAAATCTTTCATTTTTTTTTGTTTCCCTTCACGTCAATTGACAATTAAAATAAATAGACCAATTTTATCCACCAAATTTGTATTGACAATTCTCAAATATTATTTTTAGCTTATCAATATTTTCATATCTCAGTTACTGTATGTGGTTTACTACTACTATTCTTACAAAGTGAAATATTAACTTAATTTTTATTTCTTTCAAATTCAACACAAGCAAGAAATTTTAGAAACAATTTAATTCATACGACAAGTTTGAGGAAAAAATGTATTCTTAAACTCATTATTTTATGTTAAGATGTATAATACATTTTTTTATTGAATAAGTGTACATTAATCTTGAGTTTTCAGACTTTAAGGAATCTTCAATCCTTAAGTCTGAACTTATTAGTACCATTCATCAGATGATTCTTCTTGTCTTTATGCTCGGGGATTGGAACTTGAGATTTCATGCTTGTGTCATCAGTCTGACAAGTCCATGCTGGCTGACGTCACTAGTTTGAACATTGATACCCAAACTGGCAAGTTTGATATCTGAAACTGGTGAGTTCCAGACTGATCAATTCCAAACTAATGAATTTCCAAGCTTGTCAGTTCCACACTGATGTCTTTAGTTGTATGAGACTTGCGCATTCACAAATTGATCCTCAGTTTGTTCTTCTAGTTTCTTTGATAAGCTCCAATTACAACTCAACAAAAGACCTTACATGACATTATATTTGTGATCAAAACTAGAGCTAATCTAGATACTCTCTAAGATGATTTTGATCCTTTGACCCACAAAAACAAAATAAAGATAAGAAAGTTTCTACCTTCAAATTTCCTAACAATTTAATTATATATCTATATATATACTAAAGGAGAGTAGTAAAAAATAACTACCCCGCCAAAAACTTTTATACCATATTTCTTTTTTATTTTATTTTTAATATTTATATCTATATAATATATTAAAATAGAGAAATAATTATTTTAAAATAGGAGATAACAGTTATTTCATTTTTTTTTCTTTTTTAAATCTTTCATTTTTTTTTGTTTCCCTTCACGTCAATTGACAATTAAAATAAATAGACCAATTTTATCCACCAAATTTGTATTGACAATTCTCAAATATTATTTTTAGCCTATCAATATTTTCATATCTCAGTTATTGTATGTGGTTTACGATTACTATTCTTACAAATTGAAATATTAACTTAATTTTTATTTCTTGCAAATTCAACACAATCAAGAAATTTTAAATAATTTAATTCCTACGACAAGTTTGAGGAAAAAATTTATTCTTAAACTCATTATTTTATGTTATGATGTATAATACATTTTTTTTTGAATAAGTGTACACGAATATTAAACTCACACAACCAGATGTCTCCCTGGGAGCTCGAACCTGTGACCTCTCAGTCACAGGCAATGTGCTTTAACCACTACACCCCAAGCGAAGGGACAAATATGTAGGATTCGAGTCTACAATAGACAATGCGAATTGCCACTTTAATTTTCCAAGGATCGTTCTTAGGATATCGAAAATAAATATAAATTAAATAAATCAGGCGAACCTAAGCATGCTCCTACAAAATTAATTGCAAAGGGATGGATCTACGGAATACCTGAACTCCAGCGACTGATCTACAAATCTAGATCAATGACGGAGACTTGTTCCAACAAATCTTATCTTCTGATCTGTTCCCTTGCTCGATCCGGAAATCTGGTGAGGATACGCTACCGAATCTACAGCCGCCCACTCTCTCTCTATCTCTCTAGGGTTTCTGATTTGAAACTTCAAACTTATGTGAGAAAATGAGAGATTTATCTATTTATATTGATCTAGAGAAATGGGCTATTAAGGTTTAATAAACCCTAATGGGCTCTGAGCAATGTTGGGCCAGACCAGAGATCAAATGCAAATAGTAAAGTGGGCCTCCTATGAATTAATTCCATGTTCAACCCAGAACATAATTAATTAATAAACATTAATTCATGCCACCAGAGAATTAATGCTGACCTACCCCTTTATTACCACGTTATTAGGAACGGGTTGCATTGACTTGGTTAATCCCCATATTTAAGGTTTCAGATATTCATTAATTAATTCACCGTATGACAATTAGCTGTAATTAATTAATCTCGTATTATTCCTGAGTAGTACCACTCAACCCTTATCGCTTATGCTTGAATCAATGATTCAGCCTGCAGGACTTAGCATAACGAACCTCGTGAGCTTCCTAGGGAATGTCACCATCCTGAAATGGATATGGTTATCTAAATCCAGCCTGAGGAAACCCCACACAAACTGCCATCACCCAAGATGCGGATATACGAGTACATGTAAGACTCTCCACTATAGCTAGTCCAAGTGACAGTCAACCCATGTGTGCCCCTCAGCTTTCAATAGACCTTAGATTCTGTCGCGCCTCGATTTATAAACAAGACTTAAATAAGAGAATTGAGACACATCGGGAACGAGACTTGCACTTGGGATATCAATCAATAAGATGAGTTCAAGCAAATAAGAAAGAAACCATCACACTTATCCCAAGTTAAGCAAAAGGTAATAAAGGGGTGCCTCCTCAAGAAGGGATCGTAGCTTCTTGAGTAAATCAAATATCAGAGTTTATAGTATGTTATCAAAAGACTAACAAAAGATAAAGAGTTTCAGCAGCGGAAAGTTATCAATGAAGTATGTATATGAAGATACATACTTCAACATCTAACTATTACAAAAAGAATCTTCAGCTCCACTTCGACTGCTGCCTCGTACTTTGCTCCAAAAGCTTCTTTTAACCTGCGTTAGAAATAATGCGAGGGGCTAAGTACAAATTGTACTTAGTGAACACATGCCCGAAAACATACATACATATAAGTTTGTCATGCCTTTTCAATCAGGTCGCACATGGGGTTTTAAGTTTGAAATTCCCCCATTGCACCAAAACATTTTATGAGTGAGCATGCTCTTTTTTTTTTACTTAGTTAAACTATCTACAATTGATGATGTGACTGGGAGGTGGCCACCTACCACAGTCACGATGCTAGTCCGAGTAGGGCATGACCCCTAACATGTCAGCATCATAGTGCACTAACCCATGGTATCTCTTTCACTACCTAGGTACGATCGATAAGACTCGTAAAACGCAGAGTCAACATCCACGTTGAATACGTTTGATGTTAATCTCTGACTGGGGTTCCCCCACTGAGAGGACAGATAACAAACACAAAATAGTAGGCAATGACAAAGCAGTTCAAAACAAAACATTTCATTTCATGCTTGATATTTGAAAAGAAAACATCATTTTCATATTTTTAATTTGGCCCACTATATAGGGGTAAAAGAAAGCCCACCTTGAGTAGGTGCGGTTATGCGATTGGTTGATCTAGAAATTGATCTTCTCCTTCCCCTTTCCTATGACATAAGGAATACGAATAAATCCTCAAGGGATAATAGATTATTTGAAATCTAACTCATTAAAATAGCTCTAGACTCTTAATCGATCTTGGACTTCTCAATTTGAGCCATCGGATAAGGTTATGTAAGAATGACTTGGCAATTTAGTTTGACGAACAAGATAGTCAAATATTACTTCAATAGCTCGTGGTTCAACCTCGAGCATTAATTCAAGGAACATGAATAATAATTCAATTTGGTTGAACAAAACAAATGCCTTCGTCAAGTGACTAAGCACTTTCAAGAGTTTAAGACTGAAAGAAGTTTCATTATGAATCATCGTACATTGCTTGAAAGTATGAGAACTCTTCAAGTTGTTTCAACGAAATAATCGAAAAGATTCTTGATCTTAGATAAAGATCGAATTAAGATTTCAAAGCTTAAGGTTCAACAAGTTTGGTTCAACAATAAGCTTCAAAGGAAGTTCGTGTTACAAGAGTTTGATCAAGCAAATTAAATTGATTTGAATTGAAAAGATTTTCGGAGAAGTTATGGAAGATAACATCTCTTTGTCAATTGGTACAAAGAATATCAATCGAAATTGGAATTCAATTAGTCGAAGAAAGAATTTAGAATTTAGATATTGTTGTATTAATCAATCGATCGGAAAGATATCAAAAAGTATGAATGATAAGTCGAATCGATTGAAGAATGAAAGTTGAAAATTTTATGTTTTGCGTCTGTGTCGATCGACATGGGTGGTGTCGATTGACATGGACGTTTGGCATACATGTGTGTGTCAACCAAAGAACATGTTGACGGTTTTGTGTCAATCGACGAGAAGAAGTGTCGACCGAGAACATGTGTGTCGACCGACACCAAGTGTGTCGATCGAAATGGCTTGTCATGTCAAGAATGTCAATCGAAATGAAGTGTGTCGATCGATACAAAAGGTCGACAAAAAAATATCATGAACCGACAGCTGTGTCGATCGACAGAGAATGTATCGATCGAAATAGAGGCTCTGTGTCGATCGACACTGTCTCTGTCGATCGAAACAGAGGCTTAATGCCTTCGGCGGAATTTTCGGGTTTTGGCTCAAACGGTTATCCGGACTCGTCCAATCGATTTCTAACAACACCAAATGGTTTCTAAACATATATAATGAGTCTAGACATGATTTAAACTATCAAAACATGTTGGAATCGAGATTTAACCATAACATTTCAATATAGGGCAAATATACCAAAAATACTCCAAAATCAACACAACTCGATTCCTACGTCGATATATCGTTTCTAGGCTCATAATATAACATGCTAAACATGCATATGTACTCATAAACTCAATATCAAGCCTAGATCATGACATTTATAACTAGGGCATAAACCATAACATGCTAATATTCAAGAAATAGCTAGAGAGAGGTTCGATCTATACCTCTAGGACGTTTGTAGAGCTTGGATAGCTTGATTAACCCTTGTTATCTCGATCTCTTACTTCAAAACACAAACGAAAGAGATTCTAAGGTTGGAAATGGAAAGAAAATGAAGAGAGGATTCCGAAAAGGTATAGTTTACCTCAAGAAACACCTCGCCGGAGAGTCGCCGGAATTTCTTTGGAGAGAATTTGAGAGAGAAAGTGAAAGTAAAACTTGTAAATGAAGCCTTCTATTTATAGAAGGGAGGCGAGGGTAATTTCGGAATTACCGAAAGTAAAAAAGGTTAAAGTGGTTGTCATTCGCTTGTCACATCGGTCACTTTAACATCTCTTCACATCAACTCCACATCTCTTCGCGTCATTGTACGGGAGATCGTAATACTTCGTCTACCCGCGAATATTATCGATCGATATTATCTCGATACAAAATGTCGGGTCGCCAAATAAATTTATCGAGACCAATTTTATTAATTAATAATTAATTACTCCTCTTTGAACAAGGATGACAATTATATAATTGCCAAAATGGTAAATCTCAAAATTAAAATGATCGCATAACTTTGAATTAGATTCGATAACAAAATATAAGTTTCGGAAATTCGTTAATTACATTTAAAATTTACGAGGGGCGTTACAGATTCGACAAAGTTACCAAGATTTTTACTCATTCATATGTCAAGTAGAATGGTTCATCTCACTGTTGATCCTATCAATACATTGAGATGTACCGGTCACACAAAACAGTCAAGATAAACCACTTATGGACTTGTGTGCCACAGCCTAAACCGACAGCCAAATCAGAAACTGTCTCAGCTGTGATAACTGTTTATATCTCGCTAGGTCGAATGATCTATACGATCTTCTGTGATCTCTTACACACCGAATAATTCCCCTATCGACGAGATAACTGGATGCGTTTGTTCGCATCGTATGATTGTTAATTCAGACAGGAGTTGTTTATTGCAAGTCATTAATGTTTATCAGTATATCAAACATAACGTTTCCCAATATACCAATCATAATGCTTTTATGTATACAATTCCAACAAAATATAATATGTGTGACATGATGCAAGAGTCATGAAATTTTAATTTATAAATTTGAGGATATTAATGAGACATTTATTGAAAATATAATCTATTAAAGAATATTTAAAATTTTTTAATTTGAATTCTATATATTTTATCGAACACTGTCTATTTATATGATTATTATGATCTACTACAATTACAACTATTATTTAATAGACTTATATTTTTGTTCTAATGCTTAAAATATAATTATTTTTTGCAAGGCACGCTGGTGAATTACTAATTTATAAATATATATATATATATATAAAGAGAATAGTCATGTAACTGTTCCTGCCAAAATCTACTATATTTTTATAATAGTTTTTATCCAAAAAAAGTCACACAAATATTATTTTTATTTTTATTTAATCTTAATTGCTAATATTTTATATTATACTATATTTCTATGCGACAAACAATAACAAAACTCAATAAAATTATATTTATCACTTTTTATTTGAAATATTATATTTTCATTAATTTATTTTATTTACTATATTTATTGTATGAACTAATAAATTTTACAAAAAGAATTACATAAAAATATATAATATTTTTATTATATTATAATATAAGATATTATTTGTTCAGTTCGTATAACGTGCGGGTGCAAATTTAATATATATATATATATATATATATATATATAATAAAAAAATAATAAGTGACATCCAATGAAAGGATGCCACGTTTACCCATTGGAAATAAAGTGAATGGGCATACTACGTGATCGTCCATAACCCGATCATTTAATAAATATTCATTCATTCACCCCACAACTTACAACCAAATATATTTTTATCTTCCCATAAATGACTTAACTCAACATTGCTTTTTAAATAAAATATTAATTTTTCTATCACTTATTATAATATAAAAATTAAAAAAAATCATAATTACAATAAATAAATTATTATGCACTAAAAAATTATAATTTACCTAACAAATTAAAATCACAACAATTAATAGAATATTATAAAAGATAAATAGGAAAATGTAAAAATAAATTTTATGTAGTATGTGAAATTATAACAAAATTTAAAATATTTAAATTCATATTTTATTAATGAAATTTGATTATTTTTAAACATTTATTTAAGATATATATAATAAAATTCAATATATATATATATAGGGGTGCATTCATGGCTGAACATGTGTCCATGAATGAACAGAGACCAAAATCTAGCCCTTGATTTCGAAAATAGACGTCCCAAATTTTATGTTGCCATTTATTATTGTTGCTAGCTTCTTCTATCATTGAAAGGGCAAATTAGTCCTAAACGGGAAAAAATTGAAATGGAATTAAATTTGCATGCTAATTTTTCGGATTCAGTTACCAAATCAAATCCCCCACGATTTTTTCCATTATTATCATATAAATTGGAAATAGAAATAAGATAATGTTGCATATTTTTTGGGTGCGGTTACCAAAAAAAATACACCACGATTTATTCCATAATCTTAAGTTAATCGTTATCACTGTCTATGGCTTTGTAAGTCATTGTAAGCTGATTTATCGGGTGCGGTTTCAACTTCCACTAATCTATTATCATTAAAATGCATAAATAGCTTTAATTATTCGTACAATGATATTGTATAAGGATAACAATGATCTTAGAGGTGTATTAAAAATCAATAGATTAAACTGACAAATTTTGATAAAATGATATTGAGTACAATTAACAATGATAATGTCAACAACGTATAATGATATTTAATAAAGATAACAATGATCTTAAAGGTGTATTAAAAATCAATTAACATTAACCGACAATTTCGATAAAATGATATTGAATATAAGTAACAATGATAATATAAACAACGTACAATGCTACATATTAACTGAGTTCACACAATGTATAAAATAAATAAACATGATATATTATATTAGAACAATGAGTGAACAATGTTCACTTTCAAGAACAATATTTCAGATTCCAACTAATTCAAACAGTATTAATCTATAGCCTTTTCTACCATGGCAATACATATAACCATATTAACTATCTATACAGAATAAGTCTGGTTCTTTCTCCCACCATTTAATAGCTGCAAGATCATAACTCTTCCACGGTTGTTATTCTTCACATAATCCCACGAGCACATGAAGAACCCGAGAACAGCAGGCAAAACTAAGTTTCAAATAGTCCAGTACGAGATAGTAGATACTTCACATCAAAATCAATGCAACAAACAAGATCCAAACTCTAATGCTTCTCATAAATTATCAATGGCCCAAAGATGCATAGAAACAAAATTAAATCTTCTTTATGCATAACTCCTCTCCAACAATATACATGTTTAGCAGAATATATGAAGCTCAAAACTCGTGACTGCAGGAAAATCTTCGTGACTAGATTTTTCCTAATTGAAATCACAAATTCGTTTAAGTTGAAACCAGCCGTATTAAACAAACTATACCAACAAATCAGATAATCAACAACTTCTTAAAATCTGATAGCTATTTCGACAACCCGGCGATAATAATCAAATTTGTGAAATCTGGCGGGCGGTGCGAGTCCTGCACCTCCGGTTGGGCCGCCTTTGGGACAGTACCGGCTGAATCTAATGGCGTTCTGCCAGATCCGGGTTTGATCTCAACCACATGAACCGATGCACAAGAAACTGCTTCACCTGCGAAATTATAGCCCACCCCATTTGAAAGAAAGCAATAAAAAACCAAAACCGCAAAATTTGATCTCACCCACATGAACCGATGCACAAGAAAACTTCTCCACCTGCAAAATTATAGCCCACCCCATTTGAGAGAAAGCAATAGAAAACAAAAACCGCAAAAAAGAAAAAGAATACCTGTAAAACCCCCAACTGACCTTCCCAATTTGGGGTCGCGTTACATTATTGTTTCAGGTTTTGACAAACATTTTCTCACTTTAATTAAATAGCGGAAGACTTTAGATAAAATGAAGAGATAAATAAAACCATCATAATTCATACTTTGAGTCAAGTTACGAGAAACAGTATTCAAAACATATAACCAGTTCAAAATGGGAAGGAGAATTCAGAGAGTGTAGTAGCGTGTGTGTAGCGTGGCGGAGATATGCATATGAAGATGCATATCTCTGGATCTAGGATTTTTAAACTCTCCACTTCGCCAGTTTACACCCCTGCTCGCCCATCCTTGTTGCTGAACCTGCGTATTTTAGAAATAATACGAGGGGCTGAGTATTAATGTACCCAATGATAAACATGCCCGAAAACATACATTTTATATAGGAGAAATGCTATGCAACTCACACGGATAGACACGAGGTTTTGTTGAAAAGAACCGTGCTATCCAAAACATTTTATTTTGCACGTGATATTTACATGTTATCATATCTGTTTCAGTGTTGTAACTGGAAGTTGGCCGGCTTCGAAGTTACGATGATCAGTTAGGAATGTAAACACACTCAACCTACATCTAAGTGCACTAGTCTCAGAAATCCATTTTGAGACTCGATCGTTTAAATAATAATCACCGGATCCAAACACTGGAGGACACTCCGCCTCATTCCACCAATACATGGGGACAATTCACCCAATCAATATCAAAGGGGCTTTCAACCCTGTTCACTAAATGAGTTCTAGTGCAGTTGTGTGAACCTGGTTCTAAACTCATTAGTGATACTCTCTGCCGATGGAAATCGACAGAGGACATATATAATAGCACAAAACATGCATAGCAGTCTCAATTTAAATCAAAACGGTTTTAACACATTTTTGAAAAGGAAAACACGCATTTTGATTTTACTGAAATAGTTTCCCACCTGATAATTGGCTTTTAGGTATAGATGTTTTCTGTTAGTATGAGCTTAACTCATCCTCGCTTTCAATCTCCTACAATTAATCCGGGATAAACCAGTTAGTACGGACGATCTAGGACAAGGTAATCGTATAACTTATAATGCTTCTAAGATAATATCATAAACTCGGTGGCGAACAAGGTTTGAAAAGAATTCGGAAACGGAACGAAGATATAAATTGGACAACAACTTCTCTCTGTTTCGACCGATACAGTATCATCCCGGTCGATATATCCATCTCGACCGAGATACAGGCCATTTCGATCGATATGAGCATATCGATCGGGATGAGGACATCTCGGTCGATATACTCACCTCGACCGAAATCTGGTCCATCTCGCCCGTGCTCCTTACTTCGTCCGATATCCATTTATTTCGGGGAATTCTCTGTCTTGACCGAGATCACCCCCATCTCGACCGAAATGAGCATTTTGACCGAGATGAGTATCTCGATCGAAATGTCTGTATCGACCGAGAGGAGGTCCATCTCGGTCGATATGGACCATCTTCTCCGATGGTTCGCACGGCGGATCTGCAACTCCCGATTTCGGCCATTCCGGCCAGCAAAACCCACATGCAAACATATCTACATCATCCCTAGACTCCCTAGAGCACGAATAACATATCCAAATGTCAATTAAATGCAAGAACGAAGGAATAAATGAAGCTCACCGGAGAATGGATATGGGTGACGGCGGCGGCAGTTTCCGGCGACGAAACTCACGTTTCAAGGTGTCCGAACGCTCTCTACAACATGGGGAACACATTGGTAACAACAAAACACGAATTTATGGTCGGGAAAACAAGATTCAAACATAAACATTCAAAATCAAAATGTGATACCCACCTCTCCTTCTCTCTTCAATATCTCGACCGTTTCTCCACTTCACGGCGCCCACCCTATATTAATTTGAAGCTCGAAGAGAGATCTACACAATGGTGAAGTCGTTTTGATTGGAGGTGGCCGGAGTTGGCCGGAAAGTTGTCGGAAAGTCGACGGGTTGGGTGGGGGTTTTGAGCACTCTCTCTCACTTTCTCTCTCTAACTCAATATATGGTTGCAAATGGAGTATAATTTCACATTATCTTTGTCCAAAATTCCTCATATTCACAAAAATATATAATACACTAATATATATACATGTTTATACATATGTGTATGTATGAATCTTCAATAAAAATTCCCATTTCTTATAATTCATGGATCATGAATTATTCCATCTCAATTCACTATTTATTCCAATATCAATAATTTCATAGAATAGACCAAGATAAATCTTCCAATTTATACAATTCTTCCACCTTAATAATACAATCAAATTTCTGTATCGAAACTGGAACGAAATCGAAAGCTCTCATGATAATTTAGTACGAAAACTTGAGGGAACAATCTCTTTATTTATTTCGAATTACTGATACAAGGTCAAATTGCATACGGGGTATTACATCCCCTCACCCTTATAAAAATTTCGTCCCAAAATTTACAAGGTTTTGAAAAGCTCGGGATACTTCTCTCTCATCTTATCTTCCATCTCCCATGTCACTTCTTCACGCCCATGGTGATTCCAAAGCACCTTTACGAGCGGAATTGACTTATTTCATAATTCTTGAAGCTTACGGTCTAAAATTGCTTCTGGTTGTTCCTCATACCGCAAATCTGGACTCAAAATTACTTCTTCCTGGCGGATCACATGCCTAGGATCATACACGTATTTTCTCAGTTGAGACACGTGGAACACGCTATGAATGTTACCCATGCTCGGGGGTAGTGCTAATCTGTACGCCACTGGACCAATGCGCTTTAGTATCTCATACGGTCCCACATAGCGCGGTCGCAGTTTACCTTTAACTCCAAAATGCACTATTCCTCTGGAAGGCGAAACTTTGAGGAATACCTTATCCCCTACTTCAAAACACAATTCGGCCCTTCTTAAGTCAGCATAAGACTTTTGCCTACTTTGCGCTTCTTTTATTCTTTCTCTAATCTGTCGGACAACCTCGATCATTTCATGTATAGCGTCTGGTCCAATTACTTTTCGTTCTCCTACCTCATCCCAATATAGAGGTGAACGACACTTCCTTCCGTACAAAGCCTCGTAAGGAGCCATTCCAATTGTTGCCTGATAATTATTATTATAAGCAAACTCCATCAGAGGTAAAATCGGCTCCCAACTGCTTCCTCTATCCAAAATCACTGTTCTTAACATGTCCTCAAGAGTTTGGATTATTCTTTCAGATTGACCATCCGATTGAGGGTGAAACGCCGTACTAAAACTCAATCGAGTACCCAACTCCTGTTGCAAACTCATCCAAAATCGAGATGTAAACTTCGCATCTCTGTCAGACGTAATAGATTTCGGCACCCCGTGCAGTCTGACTATCTCTCGGACATAAATCTGAGCCAATTTTTTTGATCCATAGTTTACTTTGATTGGCAAGAAGTGAGCACTCTTCGTCAGACGATCCACTACGACCCATATCACCGTATTCCCTTTCTGTGACCTCAGCAATCCCGTCACAAAGTCCATGGTGATATGTTCCCATTTCCACTCAGGAATATCTAAAAGCTGCAACTTCCCATACGGTCGTTGATGTAACGCCTTAACTTCTTGACAGACCAAACATTTCTCCACGTATAAGGCTACATCCTTCTTCATACCATCCCACCAGTACCTGGTTTTCAGATCTTGATACATTTTAGTACTTCCTGGGTGAGCGGTATACGACGTATCATGAGCTTCACTCAAAATCTCATTCCTTAATTCCTCACTAGCTGGCACCAACATTTTGTCTCTGAATAACAATGCACTGTCAGGTGCTTCTCTGTACTCTCCCACTGGCTTGACCTTCAGCTTCTGTCGCAACTTCTCGATATCTGCGTTTCCTTTCTGTGCCTCGATGATTCTTTCTCTTAAATATGGCACCACGATCAAAGCTGCTAAATCACACCTCTTCCTCTCTGAGGGCGATATCACTTCTAAGCTAAGCTTCTCGAACTCTCGGATTAGTCTGTTTTCTCTTGTAAGCATACAGCCTAGCTGAGCTTCTCCCTTCCTGCTCAATGCATCGGCCACTGAATTTGCCTTGCTTGGGTGAGAATTTATCGTCAGATCGTAATCATTCACGAGCTCTAACCATCTCCTTTGCCTCATATTCAGATTCTTCTATTCGAAGAAATACTTCAAACTCTTGTGATCAGTGAATATAGCACACTTCACACCATAGAGATAGTGTCTCCAAATCTTTGACGCGTGGATTACGGCCGCTAACTCCAAATCATGAGTTGGATAGTTCACTTCATGCGGTCTTAACTGCCTTGACGCATAAGCTATCACCTTACCGTCCTGCATCAATACGCAACCTAGTCCATTCTTCGATGCATCAGTGTAAACCTCGAAGTTCTTATCTGATTCCAACACTGCTAGAACTGGTGCGGTTGTTAACAACTGTTTCAACTTCTGAAAGCTCTCCTCACATTCCTCGGACCATACAAACTTCACGCCCTTCTGCAGTAACTGAGTCATTGGCTTCGCAATCTTCGAAAAGCCTTCAATGAATCTCCTGTAATAATCGGCTAAACCCAGAAAACTGCGAATCTCGTTCAGCGTAGTTGGTGACTTCCAATCCATCACTGTCTGAATCTTGGCTGGATCTACCTTGATTCCATCCGCCGAAACGATGTGACCCAAGAACGTTACTTCTCTCAGCCAAAATTCACACTTGCTGAATTTGGCATACAGTTTCTCGTCTCTCAAGGTCTGTAATACCGTTCTCAGATGCTGTTCATGTTCCACTTCACTCTTCGAGTATATCAAGATGTCATCTATAAACACCAGTACAAAGTTGTCAAGGTACAGATGGAATACTTGGTTCATTAAGTCCATGAACACTACAGGAGCATTCGTAAGTCCAAACGGCATCACTACAAATTCGTAATGACCGTATCTTGTTCTGAATGCAGTCTTCGGAATATCCTCATTCCGGATCTTCAACTGATGGTACCCTGATCGAAGGTCGATCTTAGAAAATACTTTTGCTCCATTGAGCTGATCGAATAGATCATCAATTCTTGGTAGTGGGTATCTGTTCTTCAGCGTTAACTTATTCAGCTCTCTATAATCAATGCACATACGCATCGACCCATCCTTCTTCTTCACGAACAACACCGGTGCACCCCATGGTGACACGCTTGGCTTTATATAACCCATGTCCAACAGTTCCTATAACTGGACCTTGAGTTCTTGTAATTCCTTCGGGGCCATGCGGTACGGCACTTTGGAAATTGGTGCCGCACCTGGTTCCAAATCAATGGTGAATTCCACCTGCCTGTCTGGTGGTAAGCCCGGTAGTTCCTTCGGAAATACGTCTTCGAACTCCCTTACAATAGGCACGTTTTGAATCGTTGGTTCCGGTTTCTCTTCTCCCTCCAAGTATACTAAGAAAGCTTGGTTTCCTGCCTTACGCAAGAACTTCGTTGCTTGAAATGCTGAAATAACTGGCACTCTCTGCCTCTTTCGGAATCCATGCACAATTGACTCTTCATTCCCTTGCTGCAGAATGATTACCCTTCTCTCGCGACATAAAATCGTTGCCCTATTCTCTGACAACCAATCCATTCCTAGGATTATATCTACGTCATGAATGTCTGGTACATTCAACTCTGCCACTTGAATCTCATTCTCGTTCAGCTTGATTCTCAAGTCTCGGCACACTAAAGTAGAAATAGTGGTTTCTCCTGAAGGTATTGCTACGTTCAAGTCATGACTATTCTTCTCTACCTTAAGTCCTAGTGCCTCAACACATGCAGATGAAATGAATGTATGCGATGCTCCCGTATTAAATAATACCATAACAGGTATATCATTAATGCATCCCATACCTGCCAAGTTGCCATCATCTTGGTTACCGTCCAAAGCATAGGCTCGGGCTCTCCTCTGTTGACCATCACCACCCTGCTGGTTACCCTCCTGGTTCCTGGGTGGGGTCTGATTACCCTGTCTGCCTCCTCCATGGTTCCCAACGTTGCCTCTCCATGGCTGACGGTGTCCTCGGATCGCCCTTAGCTGCTGGTTAGCAGGTCTTTAAAAATTTTGGTGATTGCCACCCTGAGCTTGTGGCAGTGTTGGACAGTTATTGGCATAGTGACCTTGGCCTCCGCAATTAAAACACCTAACTGCATTCCCCTGGCATCCTCCCATGTGCCTCCTGCCACACCTTTGGCAATTCTGCGGTCCTGCCTGGTCTCGCCTCTGAGCCTGGTGAGGATTGAACCTATGGAAGTTCTGTTGGTCCGGCCTTCCCTGGAACTTCTACTGCCTACCTTGGTCGTGGCGCTTCTGACTGCTTTGACCTTGAACGAAACTCCTGGGCAGTTCCTCCAACTTCCTCTTCTGGGTTGGGGCTGAAGTCTGCGCCTCCTGAACTCCCCAGTCTGGCATCTTTTTCATGTTCTTGGACGCTTCAATGTCCAAGGCATGGCTCAACAACTCTTGATAACTTAAACCCTTCATGGTGGCCAGTTGTGTGCGGATTTCTTCGCACAACCCGTCTCTAAATTTTTCAGCCATCTTTTGCGGTGTATCCGCCAGGTGTGGTGACATCTGGAGTAGCTCACCGAACTTGGTGTCGTACTCTTCCACAGTCAGCTTCCCTTGCTCGATAAGAAAGAATTCTACCGCCCTCTCTTTTCCGATATTGTTTCGGAACATTGATCACTGTAATTTCTACAGATTAATTATAGAAATAGTGGCAAATAAATTTGTAAACCCTAAAGTTATCGATCCAGGGGAATGAAGCAACGAAAAACCTTAAGTACTAAATCATAAGTTCTCAAAATACTGGTCAGGAAAATCAATTAAAAAGTTTTGGTTGTTTTGAAAATCGCAATACATGCTAATGAAAATTAAACAGGAAATTTAAAGGCTTTTGGATTCAAAT
>JAPKLW010001713.1:147956-160514 GCA_026898455.1 Plectranthus barbatus
TAGAGCAGGGGCGGTCGTCAATCGACGAGAGTTAGCCTCAGTCGACGAAAGTTTTGGATCTTCGTCGATCGACGGGGAAGCGTCATCGATCGACGGAGCTTCGCCTGTGACGACTTCTTCTTCTTTCTCGGCTTCTCCTTCATCTCAGGTGTCTGTCCCTGCTTGCTTGGGCCCTTCATAGGTTTTGCCCCCTCTCAGAGTTATAGCGTTCACCTGGTTCCTTTGATTCTGATTCTTGAGGTTGACCTGAGTGTTGCTCGGAAGTTGCTGCTGCAAAGGGAGAGTATGCTCTGCATGAGCTACTTGAGGACCTTGTAGTGGAGCAGTCTACCGTGCGAGCACGGAAACCTGTTCTATCTAGTTCTAGTACTGGTTCGACAACCTCTAAGGTTGGAGACGATGGTGCTGAGAGCAAGTTCAGGAAAATAGGCAGTGATAGCAAGTCTAGGAAGGGGAAGAGAGTCAAGGTCACTCCAAAGAAGAACGAGTGTGCTGGATGCGGAAAGGTGGATTGTCCGAATGCCAAGGGACAAGGTACGTGATTTGCATTTGTAATGGAAACATGTTTAGCATCGGTTTTTACTCATTCGTGGGAAGTGGGAACTGGAGCTACTGATCATGTTTGTTACATTTTGCAGGGGTTCTCACCGAGGACAGTGCTGAAGAATGACGAGGTTACCATCTCGATGGGGAATGCAGCACAAGTGAGTGCAGCTGCCATTGGAGATTTTGCCTTGTACTTTGATGATTCTGTTTTAACTTTGAGAGACGTTTTGTACGTGCCAGATTTTCGGCGAAACGTTATTTCAGTTTCCAAACTTTATATTGATGGATATTCAGTTATTTTTTATAGTGGTGTTTCTATCATTGGTAATAACGGTGTTATCTGTCGTGAAATGCTGAATAATTCTCTCTATGTTGCTAACTGTAATCATAAAACTTCCGCAAGTATTGCATGTAATTCATCCGTAATTGATAATCCTAGAAAGAAAAAACTTACTTCTTCTGATGAGGATCTTACATATCTCTGGCACTTGAGACTGGGTCACATCAGCTTGAAGCGGATTCAAAGACTTGCAGATGACGGTACATTGGACCTAGTCCGGGCTGTACCTTATCAAGTCTGCGAATCCTGCATCAAGGGCAAGATGTCAACTAGGCCTTTCAAGGCTAGTCAGTCTCGAGCAGAGGAAGTGTTGGAATTGATCCATTCTGACTTATGTGGATCGATGTCCACGCAGGCTCGTAGAGGGTACGAGTACTTCGTCACTTTCATTGACAATTACTCAAGGTACGGATACGTTTACCTGCTTCGCTACAAGTCTGAATGCTTTGAGAAATTCAAAGAGTTCAAGGCTGAAGTAGAAAAGAAGGTCGGAAAAACAATCAAGTCGCTGCGATCTGACCGCGGTGGCAAATACCTCGGTAACGAGTTCCTGCAATATTTGTCAGAAAATGGGATTACATCCCAGTGGACTGCACCGGGTACTCCCCAGCAAAACGGTGTAGCTGAAAGAAGAAATAGGACTCTTCTAGAGATGGTAAGATCAATGATGAGTTATGCAAACTTACCAATTTCGTTTTAGGGCTATGCATTGGAAACAACAGCTTACGTGCTTAATGTGGTGCCTTCTAAATTAGTTCCTAAGACGCCTTCTGAGCTCTTCCTTGGTCGCAAACCTAGTTTGTGCAAGTTTAAAGTATGGGGTTGTCCGGCACATGTACTGTCGAAGGAACCTGATAAGTTAGAAAGCAGGTCAAAAGTAATGTTGTTCATAAGGTATCCCAGGCAAATGAAAGGTGGTTACTTTTACTGTCCTGAGAGTCAAAGAGTCTTTGTTAGCACCAGCGCTAGATTCTTGGAGGACGAGTATGTGAGTAATCACAGGTTAAGGAGTGATATTGTTCTTCAAGAAATTGAGAACGAGAATGCAATTCCAAGGGAAGGGGAACGTGTAGATGTGGATGCACCTGTGAGAGGTACAGCACCACAGACACGTTCTTCAGTGCAAGGTGCAGGACCACAAGTCACTGCACCTACTACTGACATGGCACCGATGCCTCGTCGTAGGGGGAGAGTTATTTTCCAGCCGGAAAGGTACATGTTCGTGGGTGAGTCTTCGGACATGAGCCCGGAAGATGGACATGAGGACTCTTATCCACTGACTTACGAAGAGGCAGTGCAGGACAAGGATGTTGCCAAATGGCGTGTCGCCATGGATTCTGAAATAGAATCCATAAATGCTATGGATGTATACCAGAAAACTGATTTTCCGGATGGCTTTAGGGCCTTAGGGTGCAAATGGGTATACAAGAGAAAGAAAGGGGCAGATGGAAAGATCACGGCTTTTAAAGCCAGGCTGGTGGCAAAGTGTTATAGTCAGAAAGAGGGCATTGACTATGACGAAACCTTTTCACCCATAGCCATGCTCAAATCCATCCGGATACTCCTTGCCATAGTTGCGCATATGGACCTCGAGATCTGGCAGATGGATGTCAAAACCGCTTTTCTAAACGGTTACCTTGAAGAAGGTAGGGACATCTATATGCAGCAACTCGAGGGTTACATAAGCAAGGGCGAAGAGCATCTTGTCTGGAAGCTTAGGAAGTCCTTGTATGGACTTAAGCAAGCTTCAAGGTTGTGGAACTTACGTTTCAACGATGTGATTAAATCCTATGGATTTGCACAGTTGGAAAACGAAAGTTGTGTTTACCGACTTTGTGTCAGTGGGAGAGTGGTCTTCCTTACACTTTACGTTGATGACATACTCCTATTTGGAAACAACGAGGGAGTGATGTCGGAAATCAAGGCTTGGTTATCCGAACAGTTCCAAATGAAGGATCTAGAAGAAGCTGGCTACATTCTTGGTATTAAGGTCTTACGAGATCGTAGGCATCCTATGTGGATACTGTTATAGCCCGGTTCATCATGCAACTCGCCAAGAAAGGCTTGCTACCTTTCAGACATGGCGTTCGTCTTTCTAGTGGGCAGTGTCCTCAGACACAGCAGGAGAAAGAAAAGATGAGTCTTGTACCATACGCTTCGGCGGTGGGTAGTCTCATGTATGCGATGATGTGTACCAGGCCAGATATCTGTTATGCCGTAGGCATGGTAGCAAGATATCAGTCTAACCCTGGACAGGCGCACTGGACTGCTGTAAAGCATATCCTCAAGTATTTGAAAAGAACTAGGAATTTCTGCCTAGTTTATCAAAGTGAGGATTTGTGCCCTGTGGGTTATACAGACTCGAATTTCCAAGGAGACCAGGATGAGAAGAAATCGACCTCAGGATATGTGTTTACCCTGGGAGATGGAGTTGTATCTTGGAGGAGCTCAAAGCAGAAATGCATTGCTGAGTCCACCATGGAGGCGGAATATGTCGCCGCCTCCGACGCCTCGAAAGAGGGGGTATGGCTCCGGAACTACCTTTTAGAGTTGGGCATGATCCCGAGTTTGCCAAGGAGCATCACAATTTATTGTGATAACTCTGGTGCAGTGGCTAACTCAAAGGAACCGCGGTCTCACAGGGCAAGCAAACACATAGAGAGAAAGTACCATATCATACGAGAAATCGTATCGAGGGGCGATGTGCTGATTAAGAAGATTGACACTACTGACAATCTTGCTGATCCATTTAAAAAGAGCTTACCGCAGAAAGTTTATGAAAGACATATTCGTGAGCTGGGTCTGAGGTGGATGCCGACCACTGATAGTGGTTAAAGAGACAGCAGACTAGATAGACGGACTGTATACTCTGTAATAGCTTAGTTATGCTTTGAGTATAAGTGGGAGATTGATGGGTTTTGTATACTGAAAGCATTTATTATAATGAGTATACAATGGTTTATTTCTCCTATCTGTTAGCAATCGTACATGTATGAACAATGGTATCCTCTTGTCTCACCGATAGGGACGATCATACAGCGTGTTGTAGATCGCAGAAGACAGTATGATCACTTGACCTAGTGAGACATAAACCTGATCACAGCCGAGACAGCTTATGAGGATACGTCTGTCCGGATGGCTGCGGCATTGTCGGAATAAGTAGTCTGTCTTGGTTACTTGACATGCTGGTATGCAGAGGTGGCGTATTGACGGACTGCAATGAGATGTATTCGTTAGTCTGACATCAGCGAATACAAGATCTCGTTATATTGATTGAGTCCAAACCCTAACGAAGGTTCAGGGATTTGCACGGGTTGACTGTTGCTTTGACTTGCCATGGTGGAGAGCCTAAGTAACGTGTTCGTATATCCGCATCTTGGGTAACAACAGTTTGTGTAGTACTGCCTGAGACTGGGTTTAGGTAACCATATCCGAGTAATAGGATGGGGACATTCCCTGAGGAGCTCAATAACATTCATCGTGCCAAAGTCCTGCAGGCTGATTAAGTTCAGGCACGAGTGATAAAGTTTGAGTGGTACTACTCAGGAATAATAAGATATTAATTAATTGTATTTAGAGCTTGTTAGAGGCTCCGATTAATTATTGGATGTCTGGTAACCTTAAATATGGGGATTCTCAATTAATGCAATCTATTCTCATAATGTGGTAATAAAGGGGTAGGTCAGTATTAACTCTGTGGTGAAAATGAATTAGTATTAACTCTCTCATAAGTTGTAACACAGTTGAAACACACTAAACCTAGAGAGAGAGAGGGGCGCCGTTTTTGGGAAAAGAAAGGAGGAGAATTTTTGAATTCTGGTCCTGCTCAAGCCACAGATATAATGAGTCCTCACCAGTAGTAGATCTGATCAGCACCGGGACACAGATCTGAAGATGTGATCTGGAGAACAACAGATTTCTTCTTCCCTTTTCTTTATTTCGATTTTATCTTAGAAATTAGATTTCTTATTTTTGATTCCGCAGTTAAATGCGGATTGCGTGATTGAATTCAAGTTAGAAATTCAAACACAAAAGATCAGTTCAAACTCGACGGAATTACGGTAATCTCTCAATCCACAAATATGCATTAAATTCATAGGAGCATGCTAGGGTTTTGTGAATTTAGATTATGTGCAATATCCATAAATCGATCCGGTTCAAATTGGTTTTGGTGATTCGGTTCACGGGAAAACCCTACAATCCGCTCCCTATATGTATATATATATATATATATATAGAGAGAGAGAGAGAGGAGGGGTCATGTAAAAAAATCCCCCTGTGAGAAAAAAGAATGAATCATATCCATCAGATCTACGAAAATCAATGGTTGATATTGAATCAAGCAACAACTAAAACGCAATGAAGCAACAAAATAATCAAGCAACAACTAGAGCACAATCAAGCAACGACCTGAATACAATCAAGCAATGCCGTGAATGCAATCAAGCATCTTTCTCATTTTCTCACATTAAGAGTTTTCTCACTGAATTCGCTCCATATATATATATATATATATATATGTGGAGAGAGAAGAATTGGGCGAAAAAACTTGTCATCAGCCCAACTGCACTATCTACCACACAATTATTGAAATTTTTAATTTGTTTTATTATTTCATGTTTTGTTCTTTTATGGTGGCCACCAATGTGTGTAGTCTAAGTTAGGCAGACGCCACCAATGGTTATTACATTCTACATTTTTTTTTTAATTCTCGTGTATGTTATGATAATATAGTAAAGGTCTTTAACTCTCATATGTTTTTATAAGGTTATTATTAACAACAATCTTCATGTCTCAAAATGTAGCGCCCCGGCCCCAGGGCCCGAACGAGCTCACTCGAGGATGGTCACGTTATCCACCAATGGCCTGGACGGCTTCCAGACTGATGGCTGACCCTACAGACCAACACAAGTCCTTCCCAGCGTACTTTGTTCTCACTCACACGCACCCTGAGAAATTTCCCAGAGGGTCATCCATCTTAGTTCTACCACAGGTCAAGCACGCTTAACATTGGAGTTTTCCTAGAATGAGTGCCGGAAAAGATGATGCACCATGTTGATATGAGTAGCACAATCAAATCCTTTAAGCACTTTCATTATTGCCAAAATCCCTCTCATTCCGGTGTGGCTCCATTCATTCATGTCACCCTCCGCACACCTATCAAAAGTCTTACAGGAGCCGCTCATTGTCCGTGCTTCTCATGCACCGACGATCACTCTTTGCTCCGGCGTCGAGTCGTCACACAAAACAACCGTCAACTCAGTTCTACATCATCATTTTTTAATTAAAAATATAAAATACATTAAATTGCAAAGGTAAGGGTACCTCATGCAACCACAAAAAGTGATGTCCCCACTTACATTTATTATTAATTTTTTAGTTATGGACAAATAGAAATGTGACATTTATCTAATTCTATTAGTCAACTAATTTTGTATAAACATATTAATAAAATTGTTATATCTTTTAAATAATAAATAAAAATATACCAAAATTCATAACTTTTTATTCTCTACAAATAAAGACTAATTTTGATATATATATATTTATATATAGATAGAGTTGTAATCATATGTGAACCACCTCCCAAATACGAGATAAGAACTAATTTAGATCCGTTAATTTTTTGAATTCAAGGGCTACGATTTAATTATAGATTTAATATATTTAATCTTATTTGCCTTATTTATTCAAATTAGAGGGTAATAGTGGAATTTTTATTTTATAGTTAATTTATTTTTATAACGGTTCCCCAAAATCACTCATTCATGATTATCGATTACTCCAACCAAATCCATCATTTATTTTCACATATTTTTAAGATTGAAAGACAAGCAGTGGCCGACCATCTGTAAGCAGAAGAAAAACCAAGAATGCCGGCAAGAACGATTTGCACTTTTCCAAAATTGTTAAATTTTGTTGCCTTTTATATATATATATATAAAGAATGTTTACTATTTTTTGTTGTTGCAATTTTTTTTTTCGCAAAGTAGGAGTTCAGTAGTCGGAATACTATACACCGACGACGGTGAAGGTGGTTATCACATCTTTTTTGTTAGATATATGTCTTTTATTTTCTGCAATGCAAATATTATTCTTGAATAATTCAATTTTTTTTGTTATTTACAATTTGCATTTTTCTGAACGGTGTTGCTAAATTATTGGTTATTGAATATTGTTTCTTCAATATTTTTGTATATTTAATATTTTGGAACGCAATTAATTTTTGTAATAATGCATATCCGACTATGCGTAATATATAGTAACAGTAATTCATAATTAAAGTTGCATATATTTAGTCTGCAAATTTGCATATATTTACGTGTTGTGATTTAATTTTTTCTTTTTTATAGTTATTAGTACGCCAATTGTTCTTAGCTCCTTGAAGCCGTTCAAAGAAGAAGCAGATTGTCTTAACTACATTGTCACAATAATTAAGCATGTAAACGTGCATTTATCAAACTCGTAACTTGCATTCATCAAGCCTGTAAACTCCCAGTATATATATTTTTTATTTTATAATTTTATAAATTTTTGGAGAATATAAATATATGTAGTTGCAGCAGTTGAGCACGTAAACTTGCAGTGTTTATGCCTGTAAACTTGCATTGACTCCAATGAATTAGTTAATATAATGCATATATTTTTGATAAATAATGCAACTTTCGATGAACTATAAATATTTTTATAAATTTGTGTTAATATTTTTAGATTAATGAAACTTTCCAAGCTTTATAATGCATTATTTCACATCAAATAATGCAACATTGTGTGATATATAATTTATTGATAAGCAAATTGATTTTTTATTTTGTTTATTTTTAAAATTAGACTTTAATTACAAAAGTTTTTTATGTTTAAAAGTTTCATATAAAATTTATGTAAATTGCATAATTTACTTTGAGAACTTGCATAATTAAAAAAAATGGGAAAGTCGATACCATATGTAATTGGCAGACACAATGCTATGGCCACGAAGGATATACAATTACAAATTGGACGAGAATTTGCATAATTTAATTAAAAATAATTGCATAATTTAATTAAAAGTATCTGCATAATTAATAAATTTTTATACGAATTCTACCTATGTATAAAAGCTGCATCTACACATTATTGAAAACTGCATAATTTATTTCGAGGAACTTGCACATATATTAATAACAAATTGTAGTTACATCACTATAATTGGGGTAAAAGAATTGATTTTATGGTTTAAATAGGTGGGTAACCATTTATTACAAATATTTAGGGATAACTTTTAATTAGGAGTTTCAATCCCTATTTTTACGCAATCAGAAATCGTGGGATTATTTTGAAAAATCTTTTTACATATATTTCAAAAACCTTAAATGCAGTAACTACCTTGCTTTAATTTCGGTAATAAAAATGTGGGAAGATTTAATTTTTTGTTTAAATATTGTAATACCCTTATATGCAACTTTTTTACTCTATTTATGCAGCGAATTTTTTTTAAAAAAAATTAAATCTGGGCGTTCATTTAATTAATCAATGATCCAGATTTGGTCTTATTTCACATCTGAAAGGTGGTTGACACTATAACGCTCCAGTATATATATATATATATATATATATATATATATATTGAATCTCATTTTCCTTAATTTTTATTGGTCTAGTAATTGTATTTTTTTTATGTAATCTATGTAAATTTTATTTTACTATCTCTTTATAATTTATATATATATTTAATTTAATTAAAAATTACTATATATTTATTTGAAAATAAAACTAAATAAAAGAATTATATAATGTGGTTGAGTGATCATTGATAAACTTTATAAAAACATTGTGGTTGAGTTGAAGTGATAATTGATGATATAGAATAGAGAGAAATTAATAAAATATTAAAAATATTGAATAATTGAGTCTATAGGCCTAAGTCTGATTTCTTTAGCCATGCACACTTGGCTTTAAGCATACTTGAAGTCTATTTTTGTTTATTTAATATAGTAAAGTATATTTTTTAATTTTTACTAAATTATTTATTTTTATAAATTAAATAGATAGGATAATCTATGAAATCTATCTATCTATCTATAAATACCTAAAAGCAAAACCCTCAAGCAAAAAAATTACCCCCCAAAAATATGTAACGCCCCCAACTGACCTTCCCAATTTGGGGCCACGTTACATTGATGTTTCAGGTTTTATCAAACACATTTCAAGAATTAATAAGCGGAAGACTTAAATTTATATAAAAGATTAATAAAGCAAAAGAAATTTGTACTTCGAGTCAGTTTAACAAAATCCAAATGTTTAACACTTTAAAAAGGGAAGGAAGTTATCAGAGAGTGGTGCAGCTGTGTGTAGCGTGATGGTGACATGTATATGGAGATACATGTCACAGGATCTGTTAGTCTTTCAAAACTCTTCACTTCACCAGCTTACACCCCGCAACTCCCATCCATGCCGCTTAACCTGCACGTTTTAGAAATAACGCGAGGGGCTGAGTACTTACGTACCCAATGAGAAATATGCCCGAAAACATACATTTATATAGGAAACATGCTATGCAACTCACACAGATAGACGTGGGGTTTTATTGAAAAGAACCAAGCTATCCAAATCATTTTACTTTCACACGCGTGCTTTTTATATGTTATTATATCTGTTTCAGTGTTGTAACTGGAAGTTGGCCGACTTCCGAGTTACGATGATCAGTTAGGAATGTAAACACACTCAATCTACTGTCATCTAAGTGCACTAGTCTCAGCAATCCATTTTGAGACCCGATCGTTTTAATATTTATCATTCACAAACTCCGTATCCATAATTTCCACATCCACATACAACAAATTCCACCTTATATCTTCAAATTCCCAATCATATGGAGTCGCTACTCCATACTACTAAATGAGTTCTAGCTCAGTTATGAGAACCTGGTTCCAAACTCATTTGTTATTCTCTCTTGTCGATGGAAACCGACAGAGGACAGATATAGTAGCACAAAACAATGCATAGCAGTCTCATTTCAAATCAAAGCATTTTATAACACATTTTGAAAAGTAAAACACGCATTTTATTTTATATTTGAAATAGTTTCCCACCTGGTGTTAGGCTTGAAAATGAGATGCTTTCCCGCTAAATGTATAGATGAGCTTATCCTCCTCAACAACTTAACCTCCTACAAAGATCGGGGTAAAACCAATTAGGTTGGACGATCTAGGACAACGGTAAACCTCAACCAATTCTAATAATTAACTCATCAACCAAGCTCATAATCCATACATACTTCCATGATTTCCATAAACCGAATTAAACGATTTCCACGACCAAACCACAAGACAATGCATGTTCTTTCACTTAACATGCTCCTATAATCGAGTATTTAACTCACACTAATTTTCCAATTAATACTTCACATGTTTCACTCTTCAATTAACATGCTTCAACCTTTCTTAATTGAATTAGAATTTAATCCGACTCTCGATTACAATAACTTACACCTTAAATATGTTTAACATGCTTGGATAAAAACTTAAAAATTGAGAATAACTTAAACCGGATCGAAACAAACATGAAGAATCAAGTTTTCTCCTTTCAGCCTGCCCATATCGACCTGGAACAGGGGGCATATCGACCTCTTGCAGGTCGATATGGGTCTTCTTCTCCGGCAGAAACGCGCCCCGGCCTGCAACTCGCCGTTTCTCACAATCCAACCACCCATAACCACATGCAATCACATATATAAGGTCCTAGACTCAAGGGAACACGAATACATGCTTCAAAGCAAGGAAAAACGACGGAAGAAGGAGATGGGTGAAGCTCACCGGAATTCCCTCTCTTCCACGGCGGCGACGGCTTCTTCGGCGAGTAAACTCGTGCTGCTTGGTACCAAAATGCTTCTTAGGAACTAGGGAACACGAAAATATAAGCCATAGTTTGAGATATACACGCATGTATGAGATACAAATTCTGAAAATGGAGTTTACCACTTTCCGGCGGGCTAACTTCTCTCTACGATTTCTCTTCCGATCTGCGACCTCAAGGGGTGTAACTTAGCTCTTCGGAAAGCCTGAAGGAAGAGCTTCGCAATGGTGGTGGTGGCGCAGCCATCAGCGGTCGGATCTGGCCGGAAAATGGCCGGGAACAGGGCAGCGTGGATAGAGAAATGGGTGGGGGTGCTGGAATGGTTTGAGAGTGGGGTGACTTCTCTCTTCCGTATCTCCTTCGACACTCAGCCTCATGATGCGTACTTTAGCTTCACGGAAACCTTGAAGAACGGCCTTTCGAATGGTGGTGGTGTTGTTGTCGGCAAAGGTCTGTGGCGGCCGGGATCTGGATGGGAAGATGGGGCAGCGAGAAGGGGGCTGCTGAAAATTGGGTTTGGGGCATGGGGTGGTTGATGGGGAGAGAGAAAGGGAAGGGAGTGAATAATTCTCTAATTTCTTGTATTTTTCCCAATTTCAAATAATTAAATTTGAATAATTCCAAATAAATCCATTCTCCATTTTCTAAATATTCAATATTAATCAAAAATTAATAACTCTCTCAATTGATTTTCAAAAATTAATTAGATCGATTCGTTCTCATCCATATTTTATTCCGAGCATTTCTTTAGCTCGATTTAGGACATCGACTTTTTGAACTCAAATTGCAATTTAATCGAACTCTTGCTAGCAATAAAATAAATTATTGCACAATTGAGGAGAAAATTATTTTATTATAATAATTAAGCAATTAATTAGATTAATTAATCTCGGGATATTACATCCTCTCCACCTTACAAAAATTTCGTCCCGAAATTTGCTTAGGTTCTTCAAAAAGCTCGGGTTGTTTCCACAAAGTCTTCACAAACGAAACTGTCTCATATCCTCGATTCTTGCATCATTCAATCTAAGATAGCTTTTGGCTTTTCCTCATAATGTAGATCGACATTCAAGACAATCTCTTCTTAGCATATCACGTGTTTCGGTTCGTAAACATCTTTTCTTAATTGTAATACGTGAAATACGTTATGTACTTTTCTAATGCTTAAAGGTAAGGCTAGGCGGTAAGCCACTGGCCTATGTGCTCCAAAATCTCACAGGGCCCTAAGGAACGAGGTCGTAGCTTACTCTTGACTCCGAGTCTGACAATCCCTCTAGATGGTGATACTTCCAGAAACACATTATTCCCAACTTCGATCTGTAGTTCTGCTCTTCTGGTGTCCGCATAAGATTTATGTTGGCTTTGAGCTTCCTTATTTCTTTCTCGAATCTTGTGTATAATCGCAATTGTTTCTCTGATAGCGTCAGGCCCGAGAACTTGTCGTTCACCGACAACATCTCAATATAATGGTGAGTGATACATCCTTCCATACAAAGCCTCATATGGGGCCATCCCAATCGTCGCGTAATAACTATTATTATATATAAACTCGATCAGCTGCAGAATTGGCTTCTGATGCAGTATTTTTTATCAAGTAAAAATTATCGAACACGAAGACTCAATTCACCCGTTGTTTAAGTAAAAGGGATTGATTTTGGAACCTAATATATAGACGTGATAAAAATGGTTTTTGAAAGATCAATTTTAAACTACTTAAAATTCTAAAGATTAATGTAACAATTAAATAAAATGCCAATCAACTTTCTTGAGATTACCAGAGAGAGAATAGTTGAGGAACATAGGATGGATTGGGGTAGATTATGAATATGCTTGGATTT
>JAPKLW010001714.1:0-72817 GCA_026898455.1 Plectranthus barbatus
AAGGAATTTGAGACTGTATCATTGTTTGAGGAAGTAGGTGGACCTTTTGATTTAGTTTAGAAGAAGTTACAAAAACCACTTAATTTACAAGCAATAGAATGTGCACGGTTCACTTTCACTCTCTTGGGTACGATATCCGGACTTAGATCTGTATTACTTGTTTGACATACGTGCACTTGCGTATTAATTTCATAGCTACTAGCACAACAACAGCTCCCTATCATTCGACACAGATGACATTGTAGGCATGTCGATCGATAGGCTCCCTGTCGATCGACACGGAGGACATCCAAGGGCGGATCGAGATACTGCATGTGTGTCGATCGACACAGAGGCCCGAGATGGAATTTTTGGCCTGTTATGGCAATTTTTGTTATTTTAGCCCAATACCCAGTTCAGATATTTTGGCTCTTCTATAAATACTCCTTTCAATTATGCACGATTTTAGCTTGGATTTTTTGGAGAATATTGCAACATTGGAGTTTTTCCAAGACATTCAAGGTTCCTAATTTATTTGCAAGGTAATAATAATATGTTTGCTTTATTTCTAGTCATGTTTTGTGGCTGGAACCCTAACATGTTCTACGACCATGTATATTCTTTTCTGATGCATGTTTGAATGAAATCAACTCTATAGCATGGTTTAATTCCTTGTGATTAATTAATTGAATCTAGGTTTAAAGAAGGATGGAGAGATGGATTTGGATCTAGGTTTATAGTTATTAAATGAAGGATCGAGAGGTAAAAATTGGTAATAGGAAGAAGGAATTGAATGCAATTATTTTCTGTCTTTATTTGAAGAATTAATTTGTAGGATTTAATTAGATAATTATCGAGATTGACTAATTTGGTGTTCTTGAGACTGAGAGGCGATAGTCACTAATTAGTAATCCAGGGTTCAATTGCCTCACCAAGGAATTTAATCCACTTGAATCTTAATTTATCCCCATTGCTGAGTTGATGAATTTGCATGTTGATAATTAGAATATCTGCCCTAAGATCTGTGTTTTCCTTTATTGTTTTCAAAATCTTTATTTCCTTGCATTGTCATCTTTAATTTTCAAAACAATATCCATTTTCTAAAATCCTCAAACTTCTATGTTCTGGTAATTATAACTAGTACTTTGGGTAGTTCGTTGCACAGTCCCCGCGGGTTCGACCACCTTTGGTTGTAATTATAAAATTATTTGCTCACCGTTTCTACGGTTACCAAATTGGCGTTGTTGCCGGGGATTGTCAGATATATCCAATTATTAGTTTATTTTTAGATATTATGGATTGAGGCTGTAATTTTATTTCAATTGTGTTTTATTTTCGTTCTTATTGGTTTTTGTGTTTTTAATCTCAAGTTTTAGGGTTTGATTGTGTTTTTTTGGTGTGTTATTTTGGAATTTCAGTTCGCGTGTGTTTTCTGGGTTTTGTTCTCTGCTTCGATTGACAGCCTCCCTATCAATTGAAACAGCCGCGGCCTTTGTGTTGATCGACAGCCTCCTTGTCGATCGACACGATTGCTGATTTTCTGCTTCTTTTGTTTTTGTTCGCATGTACATAAAAACAAGGGCCTGGGGCAAACCACTTGAGAATTTTGATCCAGAGATCGAGGCTACCGCCCGGAGAAGGAAAAGCAAGGGAAAACAAGGCACAAACACCAACATGGATCCACCATAGAATTCAGACGGTGAGGACTTCTCAGAGATGCCACCACTGGAGGAGCCAAATGCACAACTCATAACTCAATCAGATGAAGGATATCATCAAGCAGATCATGGCAGAGAGAGAAGCCAAAAGTTGCGAGGCCGACAGAAGAGAAAGAGAAAGAGAGAGAGAGAGAAAGGCGCCACCAAGACGACTTCGATGATGAGGATCAGAATGCGATGGCCAAGAAGTACAGACCACAGCCCGAGATTGAGGGATTTGTTATTGGCATCACTGCCAATAATTTTGAACTCAAGAACTGTTTGATTCAGATAGTTCAGCAGAACCAGTTTGGGGGCCGAGCAGTGAAGGATCCATACACCCACCTCAGGATGTTCGTGCAAGTGTGTGATACCATCAAACAGGGAAGAGTTAGCCAGGATGTGATCCGTCTAAGCTTGTTTCCCTTCTCACTTCAGGATCAGGCTCGGACGTGGTTTACAACCCTGGACTGCAGCAAGATCCGTACTTGGGCCAATCTCCGAGCAGAGTTCCTCGCCACCTTCTATCCACCTTCAGTTATCATTTAGAAGAAGATGGAGATCCTACAGTTTCACCAGGGGATGGATGAGTCCTTGTTCGAGGTTTGGAGCAGGTGCAATGAGTTGTTGAGGAGCTGCCCAGGCCAAAGAGTTGATACCGAGGAGCAGGCCCACATCTTCTAAAGAGGGATGAATGAGAGTATCCAAGCAGTCGTTGACTATATCGCGGGAGGTTCTTTGATGAGCAAGTCACCCAAAAAGGCCCTCAAGTTGTTGAAGAAGATGGCGTTGCATGCTCAACAATGGTCAATCCAAGGAGACCGCAAGTCCGGGCAGTGGAGACAAAGGAGGATGACACCATGAAGAAGGAGATCGAGAAGCTCAAGGGGGAGGATAAAAAACTTACTACTTCTGCTTCTGTTTCTGTTGCACAGGTTGACCCTATCGCCGATGTGAACTACATGAATCATGGTGGCTACCAAAATCAGTACCGGCAAGGGGGATACCAGCACTACAATCCTCAACCTCATCCAGGCTTCTCTTATGCTCAGCCCGAAGGTGCCGAACACCCTCCACCAGACTTTGATGTGCAAAACGGTGAGATCGTGGAGAAGAAGAAGGAGAGCCTCGACGAGGTGCTCAAGAACTTCGTCAAAGCCTCCGACTATCGGGTTGGAAAGATTGAGCATGAAGTGGTAGGGGTCAATACCAATGTGGACAGACTTGAAAAGCACGTTCAGATCATCGAGACACAAGTCAGTCAAATTTCCACCGCACTTGGTGCGCAACACACACCGGGAAAGCTGCCGAGCACCATCGAGGTGAATCCGAGAACCAAAAAGACTACAAAGCTGTTAAATTGAGGTCCAAAACGAGCTACACAGGTCCGAGCATGCCCCAAAGCAAGTTTGGGGGAGAGAAGGAGAAGGAGCCCGTGGAGCCGTCCTCTGTTTCGATTGACAGGCAACCTGTCGATTGAGACAGAGGACAAGTAGAGGAGGTCAATTCAGAGGATGATGAAGGCTCAGTCGATAGGGCTGCAATGGGTGTATCAATCGACACACCCCCTGTTGATCGAAATCCAGGACAAACCAATGCAAGAGCTTCCTAGTCGACACAGAGGCCAATTCAACACAATTCCTCAAGTTCCAAAGCTGCCAGACCACCTCTGATGCCCTTTCCTCAGCGCTTTGCCAAGCAGAAGGAGGATTCCTAGTTCTCTCACTTTGTCGAGAACTTGAAGAAGGTGAGTATTCACTTACCTTTGATTAAAGCTTTGTCTAAAATTCCAGGTTACATGAAGTATCTCCGGAAGCTCATGAGCGAAAAGAAATACTTTGTGGAGAATACTACAGTCAGACTTCATGAACAATGCAGCTTACTCCTTCAGAAGAAGATGGCTATCAAAATGAGTGATCTAGGTTGTTTCACCATCCCAGTTGAGATCGGGGGGGTCGACTTCGAGAAGGTGTTGTGCGACACTGGTGCCAACATCAACCTTATGCCCTTCTCTATCTTCTAGCGCCTCAAGATTGGAGAGTTGAGGCCGACCACTATCACCTTGCAGATGGCAGACCGAACTGTGTCTCACCCCAAATGTATAATTGAAGATGTACTTATTCGTGTAGGTCATCTTATCTTTAATGCAGATTTTGTGGTCCTCGACATGAAGGAAGATGGGAACACACCCCTCATCTTGGGAAGAGAATTTGTGGATACGAGTACTACTTTGATTGATTGTCGTGGTGGAGAGATCACTCTTCGATTAAATGTAGAAAAGATCACATTCAAGCTCGAAAAAAATTGGAGACAATCCGAATGCTACAAAATTACCTCCAGAGAGGAAGTTGATGAAGAAGAGGAAGAGAAAGCAAGTGAAGAATCCAAAGACGACCAAGCTGCTCAAAGATGGGAGCAAGGGAACGAGGCGGAAAAATTATCAATTACACCGTCTCATCCCGAGCTCACTGCTGTCATCCAAGATCGCTGGGTCTATATGGTGGATTCCTAAGGAAGGCGAGTGTGCTCTAGCCCGCCGTGGTTCTGAAATGAGGTACCATCGAGCTACGACGTTAACTAAAGCACTTGTTGGAAGGTAACCCAACTTTTACATGTTTTCTTTTCTATTTCCGTCGTTTTTCCTTTTGATTCTCATTTTTATTTCTGTTGGTGTGTTTGATTTTATTTTCATATTTCTGTTTTTCGATATTTTAGTATTATTTTTTAGAAAAAAAATTAGTCAGGGAGGATTTACCTCTGTCTCCTGTCGATCGAGATAGAGGTCCGCATGAAGTGATACTTTCGACTGCAAGAGCACTCAATAGGAAGGCTCCGTGTCGATTGACAGGCCCCCTATCGATCGACATGGAGTGCTAGCAGACCTAAATCTTCGTCGCGACGAGCTGATTCCTCTGGTAGATAAAAAACGTTGATGTCTGAGATCAAAGTCAGGTACAAGTTCTGTTTCTTGTCTAATTTTCAAATTTTTTCTTACTCTCCGAGTTCGAAATAAGTTTGGGGGGATGTGGACAAGAAATTCGAACTTATCTAACCATTACTTGCTTCATTTTTTTATTTCTTTATTTCATTTGGTTTGTTTATTTAATTTTTGCTTAGAAAAAAAATATGGATAAATTGTGAGGAAAATTTTTATTGTGTCTTGGACCCACTTGAACTAATTTTTAGATTGGAATTGATTGAGGATAAGTTGATTTGATTTCAATTGTGGTTGATTGTCTATGAATGTAGAATACAGCATGATAGGATCTAATTAAAACTTAAACTTGCATGATGTTTGAGTGGATTGAAATGGACTAAGAAGAAATTTTTTAACCCAAGTGAGATTTGAGCCTTATTTTTGTTCATGTGCGATTCGCATGTATATTTTGATTTCTCTAGAACTTGCTTCTGTTCTGTTTCTAGACTGCATAGTGTGCACAAGGATAGAAAATGATATTAGGCCATCTTTGTTAGCCCAATTCCTAAACACTGTCCCTTTATATATTGAAACTATCCCTAGTAATGCCCATTGCGCCTAACTCCATTTTTTTTTTGTTGCCATGAGATTTTCATGGAGTTATAATGGTTTTTGTCTTGTTTATAAGATTTAAGGAAGAAAAGGGCAGTTATATGTGTAATGTGGATAAGAAAATTGTAGTATAGTGGTGAATAAAAGATGGAAGGTTGTATAGCTCAAAAGAAAAAAAAATAGAATTCTCATAAACCCTAAGAAGAAAAAAATGTGTCTTTGATTGCATTACTTTTGGAAGGGTAAAAGAGCTTCAAAAAGAGCTTGAAAAACAAAAGGAGAAAAAAGAGTTTAATTGTAATATTTGAGGAGAAGGGTAGATGTTTTTAAGATGGTGGTTTAGATTGATTAAGGTGTACAACTTGATTGATTTTAGTCACTTGGCCATATTTCCCTACCTTTCACAAAAAGACTACATTACAAACTAATCAAAGTCCTTTTTTATTCTTGAATTGTGTGCACATTTGAGCAGTAGAGATTCTAGAACTATTGCAAAAACCTATGGTAGAAATTTCTTCATAAATGTTGTGAGTGCTTTCATTGAAACCCAAACACTTGTGTGAATGAGCGATACACTTCCTTGTGAGTCTTACGAAGTTAATGAATTTCTTATCTCTTTCAAATTGCTTGTGTGATATAAATTGATGATCATTTGATTGTGATGAATCTTGTGACGCATTGCACTTTCAACTGCTTGACATTTCTTTTCTTCCTTTTCTTTGATTGAGGACAATCAAGTATTCAAGTTTGGGGGATTTGATAAGCTCATATTTATACTCACTTATCTATATTTTTCTCCATTGTTTCAGTGCAATTAGTTTATGTTTTTACTTATTTCTGTGCATAAGACTGTTTTATGCCATGGTGAGTTTTACAGGTATTTAGGGATAAAAAGAGGTGAAATGATGAAAGAACCAAGTTATATAGAGTTGCCGCTTCGATTGATGCACGGGAAGTCGACCAAGATGGAAGACAAAGCCAAAAATCTAAAGTAGGACCTCTGTGTCGATCAACGCGATGCATGTCGATCAACAGAGAGGTCAGATGTCGATCGATTGGAGGCAAGGCAGAAGAAGGAGGCTCGACATGTGCAGTCATGTCGATCGATAGGCTCCTTGTCATTCGACACAGAGGACATTATAGGCATGTCGATCGATAAGCTCCCTTACGATCGACACGGAGGACAGCCAAGGGCGGATCGAGATGTTGTATGTGTGTCGATCGACACAGAGGCCCGAGATGGAATTTTTGGCCTGTTTTGGCAATTTTTGTTATTTTAACCCAATAACCAGTTTAGATATTTTGGCTCCTCTATAAATACTCCTTTCAGTTATGCAAGATTTTAGCTTGGATTTTTGGGAGAATATTGCAACATTGGAGTTTTTCAAGACATTCAAAGTTCCTATTTTATTTGTAAGGTAATAATAATATGTTTGTTTTATTTCTAGTCCTGTTTTGTGGCTAGAACCCTAATAGGTTCTAGGGCTATGTATATTATTTTCTGATGCATGTTTGAATGAAATCAACTCAATAGCATGGTTTAGTTCCTTCTGATTAATTAATTGAATCTAGATTTAAAGAAGGATCGAGAGATGAATTTGGATCTAGGTTTATAGTTATCAATTGAAGGACCGTGAGGTGAAAATTGGTAATAGGAAGAAGGAACTGAATGCAATTATTTTCTATCTTAAAAGGAACAATTAATTTGTAGGATTTAATTAGATAATTATCGAGATTGACTAATTTGGTGTTCTTGTGATCGAGAGGAGATAGTCATTAATTAGTAATCTAGGGTGTAATTTCTTCACCAAGGAATTTAATCCACTTGAATCTTAATTTATCCCTATTGTTAAATAGATGAATTTGCATGTTGATTATTAGAATATTTGCCCTAGGATCCGTGTTTTCCTTTATTGTTTTCAAAACCTTTATTTTCTTGAATTGTCATCTTTAATTTTCAAAACAAAATCCCTTTTCTAATATCCTCAAACTTCTATGTTCTAGGAATTATAGCTAGTACTTTGGGTAGTTCGTTGCACAGCCCCTGTGGGTTCGAGCACCTTTGGGTGTAATTATAAATTTATTTGCTTACCGATTCTACGGTTATCAGTCGTGAATCTAGAAGCGTAAATTTCTTCTGTTTATTTCACCAGCATTTATAGCCGTGAGATTTGAAGGTTTGAAATAAATATTCGTTAGAGGCAAATTGGAGGTTGTCCAATCGAATGTCTCTATTGGCTGCAACGTTCGGTGGGTAGGTGATGCTTTTTCAGACAGACTATGCATGTTTCATCTTTTTCTGACTTTGACAGCGACGGTTCGACTTTTTGTCAAAACAACAGTATTTGCCAGTATGAGGAATCTCAGACTAGTTGTTCTAGGTGGTGAAACTAGAAGTTTCATGCTTGCAGACTTTAAGGCTTCTCCAATCCTTAATGTTTGTACTTCTTCAGTACATTCCTCAAGTATTTCTTCTTGTCTTCATGTTCTAGACCAAGACTAGGAACTCTATGCTGGTGTTGTCACACTTGTAACTCCATGCTGATGACATCATCCTTTGAGGTATGCTTGGTCCCTAAGGTGCTAGGTATGGTTTGGTTGATTACACCATACTTGCTGGATTCGTACTTGGCGAAATCCGTCCTTCCGCTAAACTCATAATCGTCAGGGCTTGTAGATTTTATTGCGTACTTTTGCCTGTTGAGTTTTTCGCGCGTACTAGACTAAAATGTTTAGTCTAGTCTCCAGATTAGTATCAGCTTACAACTCGATAAAAGAACCTATACAAGACTTTACATTTTTTATCTAAGCTGAAACTATCTATGATGTCTTTTACATACTTTGACCCACCAAAACATAACATAAAAGGAAGGATATTTCTATTTAATTTCCTAACAAACCCTAATAGAAAATAGCTTAAAACTTTTGTCGTAGGATCATTTGGACTGTTGACGTAGGTGGTGGTGTCGTAGGGGGTAAGAAAAATAAGCTCATCGACAATGGTTTTTAATTGTTGTCGTAGATGCATACGAAAACATTTTTAAACTGTTGTCATAGGTCACAACAAACTGTTGTTGTATATATCTCTACGACAACGTTTTCCAAACTATGAATGACAACAGTTTTAAACCGTTGTCGTATGTAGGTTTTTTTTATATTATTATTTTTAATAATCAGTTTATAAGCTATTTCCAAACAAAAAAAAATATAATTGAATATTGAAATCCGAATCACAAATAATCATTAATAATTCTAAAATACAAAATAAATATTTATCCATCATACATAATTTTGAACACATTTGGCTCATTCCTTGCGCACAACATCAATGTCCTTAGCGGAGTAACTATTATTGAACTATTAAACAAAAAAACATATATTATGTATACATTAGATAAATATATGATAAACCATAATGTTCTTTAATTATCTTGTTGTATCTTTTAGATAATTTTTATAGATTTTTTGTATCTTAATGATATCTTCTAGAGATATTATTGTTCCTAGATTCAAGGTTTAAAGTTCTCTATTTAAACTTATTATTGTAGCACTGTAAAACTCACATTAAAAAAAGGAGTTTCTTCAATCTTCAATATGGTATCAATCGCCACTCTCTAACGAGACCCTCGATCCTCCTTTTTTTTTCTTTCTTTTCAGTGGCGTCTACATCTCCATCTGTCATTGCTATCAACATTGCTGCTCAAACTCCAATCAAATTAACGTTGTCCAACTACTGTGCTTGGCGCATGCAATTTCGTACCGCTCTTATTGGATACAATCTTCTTGGTTTTGTTGATAGTTCAAATCCGAAACCAACTCCGCCTACGCCTTCTGCCCCAAATACTGCTCAACATACCACTACATCTCCTGAGATCTCTTATTAGATCCACCAGGATCAACTAATTCTAAATGCTATCGTTGGCTCGCTCTCACCATCGTTGGTTTTGTTCATTGCTTCCGCAACCACATCATAGCATGCATGGACAATCATGTCTACTATGTACGCTAAAACATCTCGTGGGCACATCATGCAATTTCGATCTAATTTAGATCAGTTATCTATAGGAGCGAAAACCATCAGCGATTATATACTCTCAGTCAAAACTTGTACAGATAAGCTTCTACATCTTAATGCCAAACTTGATGATGATGATGATATTACTCTCAAGATTCTCAATGGTTTGGGTGATGATTATAAAGGTTTAGCAGATGCTATCAAGGCTCGCGAGTCTTAGATATCCTTCGAAGAACTGCATGAAAAGTTTCTGGTTTGCGAAGCGCAACTTCTTACCTCATCCAGTCCAAGTGGTGCACCTATCACAGCATATCAAGCCTCCAAACATTCTACTCCACCGCAGCAGTCTCGTTGCAGCTCTCCTACCTCTCGGTCATCATCTTATCATACTCGAGGACATAATAATAACTCCTACAAGCCTAAACCCTACAAAGGCTACTGTCAGTTATGTGGAGAACAAGGCCACATAGCCAAGTACTGCCCCGCTTTGCGCTACAGGCTACAGCCCTTCATCTAATGCACATTCATCCCGTCCTCAAGCGCAATTTGCATCTCCTCCAGCCCCGTCTGCCAACTAATGACTTATTGACTCTGGTGCTTCGCATCATGTCATAAATGACTTGGGAAATCTCTCCCTTTATTCTGAATACACTGCATCCGATGGTGTTGAGATAGACGATGGTACTTCTCTCGATATCACACATACGGGTTCTTCGTCTCTCTCTTCTTCATCTTCTCCTCACACTTTCAAACTCTCTAATGTTCTTTGTGTTCCAAACATTAAGCAAAATCTTATCTCTATCTCTCAATTTTTCACCTCTAACAATGCATCTATTGAATTCTTACCCAATTCTTTTTGTTTGAAGGATCTTCAAACCAGCAGCATACTAGTAACATCAAGCGCTATAAACGGTGTGTATGCATGGCCAACCAACCCGTCCAAACATACCTCTGCTCTCTCCTGTCTGCGTGCTCCTCTCTCAGACTGGCCATCAAACCATCACAAATCTCTACACCGATAATGGGGGTGAGTACGTAAGCCTAAAATCCTACCTCTCCGCCTCTGGCATTACTCACCTATCCACCCCACCTCACACTCCGGAACACAATGGATGTTCTAAATGTTGTCACATGCACATTGTAGAAACCGACCTTACTCTCCTCCATCACGCGTCCATTCCCATCAACTATTGGCCTGAAGCATTCTCTATCGCCGTCTTTCTGATCAATCGTCTTCCCAAAGTCAATCTGTCTTACTCTTAGTCTTTCGAAAAACTCTTTAACCTTCCTCCCAACTACACTAAACATAAAGTCTTTGGATGTCTTTGATATCCTTGGCTTCGACCCTAAACCCCTCACAAATGAGCACCTCGCTCTCGCCCATGTATCTTTATTGGCTACTCCCTGTCCCAGAGTGCATATCACTATTTAGATCCTGTCTCCAATCGTGTCTATACTTCCTGTCATGTCAAGTTTGTGGAAATTGTCTTTCCCTTCACATCCCTCACCAAACCATCACATCTTGCTTCGTATACATCACCGTCTTTGGAAGTAGAAGACACTAGTATGGCTGCACTTGTTGAGCCTTTAACACCTCCTCCACCTTCCCCAGAGCCTCCTCCACCATCTCCCAACACCAACGAACATCCCATGGTTACTCGCTCAAAATCCAACATTCATAAACCCTCTACTCGATTCATTCTCTCGGCTATTGTCTCTCCTCCTGTACCCACATGTGCATCTCAAGCTATGAAGGACCCACTAAGGAGACAAGCCATGCATGCTGAGATCAATGATCTTATTCACAATGGTACATGGTCATTAGTTCCTTCAGTTTCACATCGGAAACCAATTGGCTGTAAATGGGTTTTCGAATCAAGTACAAGCCTGATGGAACGATTGACCGCTACGAAGCACGACTTGTAGCCAAAGGCTTCCACCAACGACCTGGAATAGATTTTGGAGAAACTTTCAGCCCTATTGTGAAACCTACTACAATTCACGTGGTTCTTAATATTGCTCTAGCTAACGGATGGCCTCTATGTCAACTTGACGTAAATAATGCTTTCCTTCATGACCACCTTGAAGATGATATTTATATGGTGCAACCTCCTGGATTTATTGATTTCAACAATCCACACGCTATATGCCATCTTCATAAGTCTATTTACGGCCTCAAGCAAGCACCTCGGGTTTGGCATATCGCTTTACACAATCAAATCAATAAAGTTTCAGCAGTCTGAAACTGATCACTCTCTATTCATTCTCCATGAGAATACTCATCTCACTTATCTCTTGGTTTATGTTGATGATATTATACTCACAGGCAGCTCGGCAAAAACACTTAAGAAGATCATATCAAAACTCGGCACTGCCTTTTCTATTATAGATTTGGGCCCTCTATCATACTTTCTAGGTGTTGAAGTCAAGCCCTCTACAGATGGCTTGCTGTTATCTCAACAAAAGTGCATTGAAGAAATTCTGCTGAAACATAACATGCTCAACGCCAAACATGTTAACTCTCCCATGGTCTCTTCTCCAGGGTTGTCTCTCACGATAGGAACTCGCCTCGCTGATCCTTCAACTTACAGATCAGCTATTGGAAGCCTACAATATCTTTCCTAAACTCATTTCGACATCGCTTTTCTCGTCAATTGTTTCTCATAATTTATGCATTGTCCAACTGATATTCATTGGGGTGTTGTGAAGCGCTTGTTTCGCTACCTTCGTGGAACATTAAGTCTTGGATTATTTCTTCGCAACGGCTCGCCAACAAGTCTTCATACATTTTCTGATGCTGATTGGGGAGGAAACCCCGACGATAAGTCCTATACAAGTGCGCATATTGTTTTTCTTGGCCACAACCCTATATCTTGGTCTTCCAAGAAGCAGAAATCTATCGCTCGCTCCTCCACCGAAGAGGAATACCGAGCTTTGGCATCCACAGCTGCTGAAATCCAATGGTTGAAGTCTCTCTTAACTGAGCATCACTTTCCAGTTTCCTGTGCTCCACCCATCTATTGTGATAACATCGGTGCAACTTATCTGTGTGCAAATCCAGTTTTCCATTCTAGAATGAAACACATTGCTATTGACTTTCATTTTTTCGCCATCTAGTCAAAGCTGGAGATGTTCGTGTCAACCACATTTCAACTTCAGACCAACTTGCAGTAGCCTTAACCAAACCTCTATCTGGTGTGAGGCTACAGCTGTTGCGGTCCAAGATTGGAGTACTTTTGTGCTCCATCTTGTGGGGGCGTGATAAACCATAATCTTCTCTAATTATCTTGTTGTATCTTTTAGATATTTTTTACAGATTCTTAGTATCTTAATGATATCTTCTAGAGATATTATTGTTCCTAGATTCAAGGTTTAGAGTTCTCTATTTAAACTGATTATTGTAGCACTGTAAAACTCACGTTAATAAAATGAGTTTCTTCAATCTTCTATAATATCAACAACAATGATAAAGTGTAGATAAGATTACCCTTCTAGTCATAAAGTTCATGACAGAGGTGTGGACGAACTCGACGGAATTGATGTGTTGCTGGATGAAGCAATTTTGTCCATCTACAAAGGTTTCTTGTTGTAAAGATTATATAATTTATTTAGTGATTTTCTATTCTACTAATAGGAAAGAGTGGACGTAAGTACTTTGAGATCCTGAATTACTATATATTTTGTGTAGATTTATTGCTTTTTTTTCACTAGTTTACAATTGATGAATACTTTTCTAATATATGACACTAAAGGAAATTGTATTTAAAGTGGACCCACCAATTTCATACACGCTTTCATACATTGTTTACTCTCATTTATTTGTTCATACTTCGTTCAGTTAACTGAAGTATCTTTTTAATCATTGTATCTTGGTGACCAATATTCAGTGGCGGCCCTGAGGCCGTGCGAGAGGTGCAGGGGCCTCAGAATTAAAGGGCACTATTTTTTAAAAAATTATGTAGTAGTAGTAATAATATTATACTATTAATTTACTTTAATTAGTTGGGGGCACCATTAAAAAATTAAAAGATGGAAAAACTTATTTTCTAACTTGACTAAAAAGATTAACAAAAAAATATATTTATATTTAGCTTAATAAAGATTTTGAGCTCAAATATATTAAAATTAAAATATTAAGATTTATTAACATATCAAAAAATATATTAAGATTATTCTAGATGTCAATAAATATATTCAAACTTATATTATTTCTAATGTAACCTTGCAACCAAAATGTTGGCCTTCATTCTAGAATTCGAAGCCACTGTTTTCTCTTCAATTTCCAATTTCTTCTCTAGTTCTTTTCTCTCTCTCTCTCTCTCCTTTTGTTTTTTTAAATTTTCAATATCATACAAACGAGTTTTAGTAAATAGCAACTAGTTAATAAGGTAGTCTTTCATTTTTTCTTAAACAAGCACAATCTATGATGTAAATTATTTTGTGATCATAATGTTTTGCAATTTTTTTTTAAATCCTATCAGATTTTCTTGTTGCATTTACATGATTTCCTAAGCTTTTGCTTTAAATTTATTTGTTTAATTTTTTCAGAGTGATTTTATATTTTGATTTGCATAATTTTATTTATTTTATATTAATCATATTAATATTATGTTAATCATTCTTCTTGAGCTAGTAAATATTTATTTGTTCTAAAAAAGAAAGACAAATAAAAGATATGATGAAAAAGTCTTTAAAAAGTGAAATCCATAAGATATATGGTTGTGAAGAACTTCAGTTTTTTTTTGTTATAAGAGACTTTTTGATAAATTTTATAATTTTAAATAGGGTAGATGAATTTAAAATGCATTTCGTGTTATTTTAGTAATAATTTTTATAATTATTTAATTTAAATAGGAGCACCAAATTTTTTTTCGTACCGGACCTCAAAATTTACAGGGACGGCCCTGCCAACATTCATATTACCTATGCACATAATCTTACATTCTATTATTATTATTATTAAATTACTTTAAATTTTAAAGTCAAATAATAATATTTCGTGTTCCCTCTTAATCTTACCATCGTGTTTGACATAACCGAATTATTTTTAAAAAATTTAAATACCTTCGTCTCCCCAATACACGGAATATATGCAAACAATTATAATCTTAAATTTTTTAGGGCTTCGTATTTTTTGAACCTGAATTGCCTATAAGTGGCTACATTTAGAGGTTTTTTTGTTGTCTAGAGTTTTTCAGAAATGAGTGTATATCACTTCAAAGAATTTTATATTAATGGATTTTTGTGGACTATAATATCCAAGGAATTTCATTTATTTTTTCTGATGTGTGACATAAATTTGTCAAACTAGATATTTCTCATGTATTGGAACATCAAGAAAAATTCCGATCGAAGTGCCGAGCATAAATGGTAGCAAGGAATTACTCAAAAGATAGCAAATATTACTATTTATCTTCCAAATTGGACGAAATTAAAACTCACATAAATCTATTTCCTACTGATATCAAAGGCCGTTCAATAGAGTAAAAGCCCTTTATTTATTTTTTTTAATAAACTCTTTTCGTATAAGGTTGTCGGAATATGACTTGATCTCCATTGGATTGAGCTCACTGCACCCTGCAAACCATAATAATACATTATGAAAAGCAGAAAATAGTTTATCTAAATAATTAAATTCTTTTGAATAACGAGAGCCTAAGAAAAATATATATCGCATATATTTCGACCTTGTATAAATATCCTTTGTATTTCGATCTTTTGTCGTGAATAAATAATAAAATAAAACTTGTACTCACTTAGCGCAGTCAGTGGAAGGGCTGATCTTGTAAGGAATGCTGACACCGCATTGACCGGGGAGGCCGGCGGCCTTGCTGAGGTTGACGCCGGAGTATGAACCAGCCAGCGATTTCAGGCAGGTGCACACGCTCTGCCGGTCGGCCGTAGTTTTCGCAGCAGAATAGAGACCCTTAATGCCGTTGCAGCACCCACCCAGCGGGCCTTTTCCGGTGACATAGGGGAGGCACGGATTCAGGTAAGAAACAACATTGCCGCAAGTTATAGCCGCCACTTGCGGTGGAGCAACCGCCGCAATCAGCACGGCAGCGATGAGCATCATGCACAATGACTTCATCAATGGAGCCATCGCAAGTGTAGTTGATCGAGATTGTATTGAAAGTAAATGAGCAGCTGAATTACAGTGGTGTGAGTGTGTGTTGTGGTGTTTGCATGGAGGTGCAGGGTATTTATAGAGTAAGATTTTGATTGACAATTAATAGTAGGTAGTTGGGATGGACAATTAATGCTGCTGTTAAATGTGATACATTTAGTTGGAAATTAGGCGTTGATTTATTAATTTCAATCAGTGATTTATTGAATACATTGGCAAATTATTTCAAAAAGTCTATGAAATTTCGGCACGTATTGTATTTTGATACTGCATTGCTGTTGGTTCATTTAATGAATTGGGGTCTACTTTTTTCCGTCGGTTTGCCGACTATTTTCACAATACATGAGACTATATTCTGCATGCATGCAACATAAGACTATTTTTTTTTTTAAATAAAAGATTTCCATTAACTTGAAGGAAAGATTACATATCCGAATTCAAAACCTCTACAAGGTGAATTGGGTTATGTTTTACACAAATGAAGTCCGAGCCTTTTGCTACACAATGAGCTACCTTGTTAGCTTCTCTTCGAGTGTGCCGAAAGGAAGGATTACCAATTCTTTGATGTCCTTCACCAATACATCGCAATATGGGGCTGCATGATAGTTTCCATTAATTTGTTGAATAATCTCTAGGTTGTCTGATTCCACTTCGCTGATCCTCAGGTGGTATTGCTTAGCTTTCTGGAGCGCGAATCGCATTGCAAGAGCTTCAAGTAAAGTGCTACTACCATGAGCTCGAAGGACTTCCTTTCCTGCCAATTCAATCTCGCCGTTTCCGTTTCGGATCACAAAACCCATGCCTATTTCTTTCTTGCTAAACACGGCCACATCCACATTCAGCTTGAGCTCTCCATTTTCCGATTTTTTCCATCTTTCCACAGTTGATGCCTTGGCAGTTGGTTTGTTGCAGAACTTCTCATCTGCCATAGATCTCCATAAGTTGAAAGCTCTCTGGATGATAATCAGAGAATTGCATTTCTTCATGTTAAATTCCCAATCATTCCTTGTCTTCCAGATTTTCTAAGCCACACTAAGAAAATATTCAACCATATCTTTCTGAACTTCCAAAAAGTCCCAAAAAAGGTTTCTGAATGAGGTTTTATTCAGCAGAGTGGTATCCAGTCTAAGGTGAGAGTTGTACCCGACCTTCTTAGCTTTCGAGCAGTAGAGAAGAGCATGATCTGTTGTTTCATTCTCTTCACCTCACATGGAGCAGATAGGGTCAAAGCCTATACCTCTCTTCCTTAAATTATCCTTCGTTGGCAGAGTTTGGGCGCATATTTTCCACACGAAGTATTTCATTCTTGGCAGTACATTAATGTTCCAATGCTTTTTCCAAACTGCAAGGGTGGTGCTGGTAGATGTATTCATGGAAGTAGCTTTCGACAACTGGCTGACAGCAACATAGTAAGCAGACTTGACCGAAAATGTGCCTCTTTTAGAAAATCTCCAAATCAAAATGTCTTTCTGAAAGGAATTGTTGAGTGGTATTGCAAGGATTTCATTGCAGTCAGTGTCATTGAAATTCTGCTCTAAAATCTCCTGGTTCCATTATTTTGATTGAGGTTTAAGAGGGAACAAACCTTTTTTTGTGGCCAAGTTTGGGTCTCTAATGTTAACAGGCCTAGTGTAGTCCTTTGTTCCCACCCATCTGTCTGTTCCAATGACAACATCCTCTCCATTACCAATCCTCCAAGTCATCCCCTCCTTAACCACTTCGATGGCTTTGTGAAGACTTCGCTATAGGAAACTAGATTGGTGCCCGACATTTGCTTCCAATACATCTTTATCTAGGAAGTATTTGTACTTGAGAATTCTTGATGCCAAGGCATAGAGATGTTGCTTGATTCTCCAAATTTGCTTTGCAATGAGAGCGAGGTTTACGCAATGGAGGTTCCTAAATCCCAGCCCGCCTTCAGCCTTCGGATTGGAAAGTTTCCCCCATGCTACCCAATGAATTTTCATTTCTTCAGCCGATGAATTCCAGAAAAAGTTAGCAGATGCTCTTTCGATATCCTGACAACGCGATCGGGAAAGGAGAAAGTAGTTCATATAATAATTTGGAATAACTTGGATCACCGCTTTTATGAGCACTTTCTTTCCAGCCTGAGAAAGAGTACGCTCCTTCCATCCTTTCATTTTCGAGTGGATTTTGTCAAGAATTTTCCCCGAGGAGTTCTTTTTTCTTTCTGGCTGCAAGAATAGGGAGGCCAAGGTATCAACCGTTCTTATTCAACTCTTTCATCTGGAGTATCTCGAGGATGTTTTTTTTTTGTGATCAGCTTTGATATTTGGCAAGACTTTTAACTCGGATTTGTCAAGATTTATTCTTTGCCCAGAGATTCTTTGATATTTGTCAATGATGCTTCTAATCTCCCTTGCTTCTTCCAGAGAGGCCTTTGAAAAGAGTATTGCATCGTCTGCAAAAAACAGATGTGAAATCGCTGCCGCTCCTCTTGAAACTATGATGCCATGTAGTTTACCTCTCTCCTCCGCTTGTTAAAGTAGTGCCGAGAACATTTCTGTACAAAATAGAAAGAGGAAAGGTGAAAAGGGGTCTCCTTGTCGCAGCCCCCTAGTAGGTAAGAAACAATCAGAAACTTTCCCATTTACAATGATTGAATAAGAAACAGAACACATGCAGTTTGAATGAGCTTAATCCAATCAGGGTGGAAACAAAGTTTATGAAGCATTTTATCCAGAAAAACTCAATCCAATCTATCAAAAGCTTTGCGAAGGTCGAGTTTCAGCGCCATAAGACCTTCTTTTCCCGTCTTCCTATTAAGGGTGAGGAAGGATTCGAAAGAAATAATGGTATTATCAGTGATGAGTCTACCGGGGACAAATGCACTTTGGGTTTCAGAGATGATATCGGGAAGGAATTTCTTAAGTCTATTGGCAATGGTTTTGGAAATGACTCGGGTAATAATGTTGGCCAAACTGATAGGTCGGAAGTCTTTGGGGCTATCATGTTGGGATTGTATACTGAAAGCATATATGATTAAGTGTTTTGTACACTGGTCTTCATATATGTTGCTGCAACAATGCTCGCTGTCTAATGAAACAAACATACAACGAACTATAATATCCCATTATCTCGCCTATATGGATGATCATATGGTGTGTAGAAGATCACAGAGGATCATATGAATCATTTGACCTAGCGAGATATAAACAGTATCACAGCTGAGACAGTCTCTGGATAGGCTGTCGGTCTAAGCTACGGCACATCGGTTCACAAGTGGGCTTATCCTAGCTACTTGATGTGTCGGTACATGGTTATGTATTGATGGGATCAACAATGGGATGTGCCATTCTCATTGACATATGAATGAGCCAGATCCCTATCATACTTCCTATGATCTTAAACCTAACTGAAGGATAAGGGGCACACACAGATTGACCACACTTTGATTTACCATGGTGGCGAGTCTTACATGTACTCTTATACCCGTATTTTGGGTGTTGGCAATTTGTGTGTGGCCTGCGTAGTCTGGACGTTTAGGTAAGCATATTCGTTTCGGGATGGTGACATTCCCTGATGAGCTCACAAGGTTCATTATGCTAAACCCTGCAGGTTGAATTATTTAATTCAGGCATAAGTGAAAAGGAGTGAGTGGTATTACTCAGAAAATAAGAGATTAATTAATTGTGGTTGATTGTCATAAGCCAAATTAATTAATGAATGTCTAAAACCTTAAATATGTGGATCATGTTAGTTTGGTGCAACCCGTTCCTAATAACGTGGTAATAAAGGGGCGAGTCAACATTGTTATCGTGGTGAAGGTTAAAACAATGTTTTATTAATTAATTATGTTCTGGATTGAACAAGGAAGGATTAATTAATAAAGAGGGCCGACTTTATTATTTGCATCCGGTCCCTGGTCTGGCCCATGAACTGCTCAAGCCCATTAGGGTTAGGGAAAACTCTAGGCCTTCTCTCTATCAGATCAAGTTAGACTTTTCAGTATATTGAAAATATAGAGAGAGACGGCGGCGGCGATCCGGAAGAGAGGAACTGATCGATTCCTCCAGATCTCGGATTCAACTTAGTAGATAATCCTCACCAGATTTCCAAGGAGCAAGGGAACAGATCAGAAGATCAGATCTGTAGAAACAACTGTTCATCGTCGGCGTTCAGATTCAGATCCATATCTATTTCATCGTTATTTGCTCCGATCTAGATCTGTAGATCAAATGGTGAAATCAGGTATTCTCTAAATCCATCCTCTGCAATTAATATTGTAGGAGCATGCATAGGATCGCATGGTTTATTTAATTGAAATTTGTTCCTGGTACCCTAAGAACGATCCTTGGCAAGAAATTATTAATGGCAACTCGTGTTATCCATCGTAGACTCAAACCCTACAATTGGTATCAAAGTCGGGTTCATATTCTTAGGCTCTATCTTGGATAAATTTAGATTAAATGAATATGTATGTTCGTGGATGGATTTAAATTGTCGTGGATGTTTTTATTCTCGTGGCCTTCTCGTTTTTGGATCTGTTTTTCACCACGAGAAAATCCGTGGTTAGATTTGATAGGCAAAAATTGTAATAGATTGTAGATCTGTAATTTTTGTATTTTTTATTATTTAAATCTTTAAAAATCTGAGATCCGGAATCAAAGAACACAACACCTACAGCCCTTCACCACCAGATCGCGTCAGCGGCTGCGGTGCCATCAGCGGCGACCATGGTGGCAGCGTGGTGGCGGCAAGGGTTTCTCCCTGCGGCTGGGCCGCGCCCTACATCTCGCAACTGCTGCTCGTGATTCTGGCGAGCTCCCAGTTCCGGCGAACCAACAGCAGGTGCGTAGTGATCAGGCAAGGTGTGCGGCGTTGTGCTGGTTAACGGACGTGGCGGGGGAAGCGGCTGGGAGCGGCGGTGGCGGAATGAAACCCTAGGGTTTCCTGCGCGGCTGGGCCGCGCTCCTGCAGCCAGTTGTTGTGCGCGCGTCTTCGGCGAGGCGAGCAGACGCTCGTCTAGGTGGTGGTGTTCGCGTGCGATGGTGTTTCTGCGGCAGCCTGAGTGCGTCGATGGCAGCTTGCGACAGCACCGCGACGTGGCTGGACTGGGGCGTGGTTGTGCGCAGAGGCAAGGGAGCGCGCGTCCGTTGGTTCGAGTAGCACGGCGGTGGTCGTGCGCGGCGTAGGGAGGCAGTGCTGCACCCGCTGCAACTGTTGTACGTATGCCGAGGGTGTGCACGCGACTCCTGTGACCGGCGACGTGGCTGGGCTATTGCCGGCAGCCGGGGTGGTGGCCAGCGCGATGTCGATGTCGGGAGTTGGGCAGGCGGAGGCTGGTGGTTGTAGCTAGGGTTTGCTCAAACCCTAGGGTTTCCAGCCCGGGCCGAAAATCGGGCCTGTCAGCCCGGAGGCGGCCCGCTGTTCTGAAAATTAGAGTTTTGCTGTCCTGTTTGGGCCTGAAACCCTAATTGCAGCCCAAATGTTGTTTATTCAATTCAAATCAGATTTCAAGTCCAACGGAGGCCCAGTTTGAAGATCTGTACTGAAAAATAAATCTTGTAATAGTTAGATTTAATTTATTACAATTGTAATCGCATCTGAGGGTCACGAGAAATTTTATTTGTTTAATTAATTATTTCTCGTACTGATGTGATTTATTATGTGCGCACTAGTAAATAATAGGATAGCATGTTTACTTACTTTAATTATTTATTTTTTAAGCATGTTGTAATTTTAAATTATTAAGCATGCTTTATGTGATTTATTTTATGTTTTAAATTGTGTCTATAAATTCCGGAATCATATTAATTTTTGATGGAATTTTAGATATGACATAATTTATGGCAACATAAAATAATGTGTGCGCATGAAACCTTTAGAATTTAAAAATACAAAGCTGGATTTTGGTTATTTTTCAAACTAAAATCATTAGACCTCCACAAATACGACCTCTCATTAGAAGTAAGGCATTTCGAAGCGTAAACGTCTGCTGAAGCAGCTTGCGTTAGAAATAAATTACTAGTTCTAATGCGATGAGGTTTCTAAATAAAACATTTAGTTTAAGATGAGAAGTGGGAACCTCTAAGCAAACGTCTGCTGAAGCGGCTTGCATTGAGACAACTTTCACTGGTCTCTAAGATTAAACTAAATGAGATAACAAAGGATGTTAAGGGCAGGACGCATGGGTCGAGTACGTATGTCGAATCGCTTTTTAATATCCGGAGTTAGGCTTGTGGTTACTTTGGCTTAGATGTTGCCTAGAGTATAACTCATGAATGATGTCCCTGCTCCGGATAGGTGAACATGGTCTTAAGATCTCCAATAATAATTTCTTTTGCTTAAGATACCTGGCATGTTAAGAAATTAAAGGATCATTTTGGTCTGGTTGTGCGGTTGCTGTAAACGTCTGCTGAAGAAGCTTGCAGTAAATTAGCTTGGGCAATTGGAGGAAACAAATTGCATTGTTTTATCTAAAGGTTCTATGCATATTTGTTTCAATTGTTCGTAGTATGTGCTTACTTTAATTCGCTTATTTGTTTTCAGATATGTCTATTGTTGCATCGCTCATTAATTCAATCATACACAATTCCTTGACTGGTCCGAATTTTCCTGGATGGAAAAGTGACATTGTCAAGCTCTTGAATTCATTTGGACATTTGTTTGTTCTGCAAACTCCCTGTCCGAGTTCGCCAACTGATACATCTTCCGATGAGGAGCATGCACAGTATCACATGTGGATGTGGTCGAATGGCATGGCCAGACAATATCTTGGCTGGCATGTCAGATGCACTGCATCCTCGTTATAGTGATGTATGGCTTGCGTTTGACATTATGCGACGTGTAGACGTAGCATATGGCGGACTCGATGGACATACTAGATCCAGTCTTATCAAGCGTATTGTAAGACAGAAAATGGGTCAAAATTGTTTGGTACATGAACATGTGGAATCACTCGTCCAGCTCATAGATGAGTACACATTAATGGGTGGTCAAATTGACAATGATGTCAAAATTGACTTGATACTCAACACGTTACCGAAGTCATTTGATGACTTCAGAATTTCTGTTGAGAATAACAAGAGTGAGTATACTGTTCACAGTCTGCTCAAGGATCTTGTAGCAACAAAAGCTTCTTCAGTTTTTCTGTGAGTCACTCTGATTTGCTTCCGAGTCAAAAGAGTGATGTCAAAGAAAAGAGGAATGAAGGAAGCAGTGGGAGCAGTCTTGCATTATCAGTTCATTCCAGATCTCTTGCTAAAAGTTCTTCTAAATCGCGTCATAATGACATGAAGAAGAAGAATGGTAAAGGAGAGAACAAAGGGAAGAAAGATAACAAGACGGACAAATGTTTCAAACGTGGCAAGAAAGGTCACTGGAAAGTAAATTGTCCAAGTTTGGTAACTAAGGGACAAGGTACGTCATCTTTTGCATTGCTTGTTGAAACATGTTTAGTATCGGTTTTCTACTCCTTAGTAGGTAGTGGTAACTGAGGTCACTAATCGTGTTTGCTACACTTTGCAGGAAATCAAGCTTAAGGCTTGAAGATGACGGGATTACCATCTCCAAGATTGATGCTGGAAGTTGCTACTTCAGCTGATGGAGATTTTACTTTGAGTTTATGTTAAAAACTCTGTTTTAATTCAAGTTTCTGAAGAGATGTTGTTTTGTTTTGATAAACATATTTTTTATCTATTTGATTATCAGTTATTCGATAGAGTTTTTCTATCATAATGAATAACAGTATTTTCTATTATGGATGATTGTCTATTCATTACTTGATTACATAAACTGTCAGTGTTCTAAGGTATAATTTAAAGAATCTCTATAGATATAGGTTACATCAGTCTAAGTAGTTTTAAGTAATTCATGGAATTATGGATTCAATCCAGGTATTCCTAATAATGGTACTTATGACAACTACTTAAAGGTATAAGATGGTAACCAGGACTTTTAATAGGCGATTGTATTTCTATAGATTATTTCGAGTCTGCTCTGGTTTGCTGGTTTGAGTCTACTTCCGTAGTTGCCTTAACAGGCATTGATATTGTAATCATTTAAGATTTGGATATGTTTATCTAATTCACTACAAGTCTTAGCCTTTTGCTTTAATCAAGAGCGTTCAAGACTAAGGTAGAGAATAAGTTAAATAAGACTGTAAAAACATTATGGTTCATTCATAATGGTGTATCTTAAGTGATGGGTTTTTTAGTATCTGGCAGAGGAAAGGGATTGCATCCCAGTTAATTACACCTATTATTCCTCGATTGGGATAGTGTAGCTAAAACGAAATAAGATTCTTTAAATAAGTTATGCCATCTTTGCCAAATTTTCATTTTTGGGAACAGTGCCAAAAGCAGTTGTATGTTTGCTTAAACTAGTGTCTTCTAAATCAGTTCCAAATACCCTAGCAGACCTTGACTATGTTAAAAGGCTAATGATGGGTAATTCGGCTGTCAAGCTGATATAGGAAACTGATCGTTTGGAAGAAAGGTTTAAGCTATTACTGCTTTGTGGGCTATTCCAGGTAAACGAAAAAGATGGTTACTTTGTATATCCTAAGCACGAGCAAGTTGTATAGGATGAAACCATGAATCCAAATGTGAGATTGTTCTCTAACGTTTTAGAGAAGACAATTCAAATCCATTAGGAAATACCCCGTGGCATATTGAGCATACCTTGGAGGGTATTGTACCAATTGCACGGTCACCTATATAAGGTGAAAAACCACAAATTAATGCAACATTAACTGACAACAGAAAAGGAGCATCGTTGCAGTGGGAGATTGCCTTAATAGGCTTAATGGTACCGGTTCGTGGAAACAGTCTCTGAACTTGTTCCCAGCTTAACGAACAACATCGTACTCATCCCTTAAAGCGCAACAAAGCTGTTAAGACAAACGATGCATTTAAATGACGTCAAGTCATGGGTTCGGAAATGAATCAGTAAAGGTTATGGTTGTGTATCAGGATCAGTGACTGCCAAATAGCTTACAAGCTATAAGTAACTGATTGATATACAAGGAAAGAAATGCTCGAATGGTAACCTAGTATGTTTTCGAAGGTCGAGGTTAGTGAGTAAGGTATGTTTCACAACAAGACTTTCTCACTGGTTGCAATTATTAAACCCATTCGAATTCTTTTAACCATAACAACACATATGAATCTAAATATCTGAAAGATAGATGACGTCATTCGTATTTTATAAAAGGTGACGACATCTGTATGCAACAACCAGATAAGTTATGTGTAGTGAATAGCATCATATCTGGAAGCGAAGGTAGTTCAAGTATGAACTTAAAGAAGCTTCAAAGTCATGTAACAAACATTTCGATATTGTTTATCGAGAATGATAGTTTCATGTACCAGTTACGTGTCAGTGGAAGCGCGGTTTTCCTTGCACATTATGTAGGTGGTATTTTCACATTCGGAAATGGTGTGGAGATATTGTCAGGCATAAAGGATTGTTATCCGAACAGTTTCAGAAGTAGGACTTATGAGATCTTGGAACATCTTTTGAATTAAAGTCTTGTGTGGTCACAAGAAAAGGATGTTCAGGTATCTCAAGTCGCTTAAATTGATTCTGTGGTGTGTCGTTCATAGCAAGAAAGATTGTTGTCTTTCTATATTGTAAATGAACGAAGGTAGATATCTGTAATGCTATAAGCATGTTAAACAGATATCAGTTCAACTCTGGAGAAGCACATTGGTTTACAAATGTGCCATGTGAGTTGAATGGCATCGGATATCCAGGAGGATCATAAGATAAGGAAATCGACCTCTAACTATGTGTTTGCCTTGGAGGAGGAGTTATAGGAATCTAACACAGAAGTGTGTTGCAGATTCCGGTATGAAAGCTGAGTTTCTAATAGCTTCATTAGCTTCGCAAGAAGCAGTATAACTCCGGTGTTATCCTCTAGAGGTGTGTGTTCTGAGTTTGCCTAATAAAATCACATGGAATTGTGATCATGTTGGTGCAATGACAAACTCAAGGGAACCCAAGACTCACAGGGTGGTGAAGCACATAGGATGTGTGGTATCACATCATTCGAGAAATCATGACAAGAGGTGATGTGAATGCAGTGGGAGTGAGTGACAGTATATACACACTTAATACTTAGTAAAGCAATGGTATTATGCTTTAAGTATAAGTGGGAGATTGTTGGGATTGTATACTGAAAGCATATATGATTAAGTGTTTTGTACACTGGTCTTCATATATGTTGCTGCAACAATGCTCGCTGTCTGATGAAACAAACATACAACGAACCATAATATCCCATTATCTCGCCTATAGGGATGATCATATGGTGTGTAGGAGATCACAGAGGATCATATGAATCGTTTGACCTAGCGAGATATAAACAGTATCACAGCTGAGACAGTCCATGGATAGGCTCTAAGCTGCGGCACATCGGTTTACAAGTGGGCCTATCCTAGCTACTTGATGTGTCGGTACATGGTTATGTATTGATGGGATCAACAATGGGATGTGCCATTCTCATTCACATATGAATGAGCCAGATCTCTAACATACTTCCTATGATCTTAAACCTAACTGAAGGATAAGGGGCACACACAGATTGACCACACTTTGATTTACCATGGTGGCGAGTCTTATATGTACTCTTATATCCGTAATTTTGGGTGTTGGCAATTTGTGTGTGGCCTGCTTAGTCTGGACGTTTAGGTAAGCATATCCATTTCGGGATGGTGACATTCCCTGAGGAGCTCACAAGGTTCATTATGCTAAACCCTACAGGTTGAATTATTTAATTCAGGCATAAGTGAAAAGGAGTGAGTGTTATTAATCAGGAAATAAGAGATTAATTAATTGTGGCTGATTGTCATAAGCCAAATTAATTAATGAATGTCTAAAACCTTAAATATGTGGATCATGTTAGTTTGGTGCAACCCGTTCCTGATAACGTGGTAATAAAGGGGCGAGTCAACATTCTATAGTGGTGAAGGTTAAAATAATATTTTATTAATTAATTATGTTCTGGGTTGAACAAGGAAGAATTAATTAATAAAGAGGGCCCACTTTATTATTTGCATCTGGTCCCTGGTCTGGCCCATGAACTGCTCAAGCCCATTAGGGTTAGGGTTTCTTAAAACCCTAACACTATATATAGACCTTCTCTCTATCAGATCAAGTTAGACTTTTCACTATATTGAAAATATAGAGAGACGGCGGCGACGATCCGGAAGGGTGGAACTGATCGATTCCTCCAGATCTCTGATTCAACTTGGTAGATAATCCTCACCAGATTTCCAAGGAGCAAGGGAACAGATCAGAAGATCAGATCTGTAGGAACAACTGTTCATCGCCGGCGTTCAGATTTAACTCCAGATCTATTTCATCGTTATTGGCTCCGATCTAGATCTGTAGATCAAACGGAGAAATCAGGTATTCTCTAAATTCATCCTCGGTAATTAATATTGTAGGAGCATGCATAAGATTGCATGGTTTATTTAATTGAAATTTGTTCCTGGTACCCTAAGAACGATCCTTGGCAAGAAATTATTAATAGCAATTCGTGTTGTCCATCGTATACTAAAACCCTACATTTCAGGGTTCTTAACTTTTGGTATTAGGACGATATGAGTATGGTTAGGGGGGGTAATGTCTTTCCATGATTAAGGATATCAAGAAATTCTAACAAAACATCGGACTTAATAATCCCAATATTTTTGGCAGAAAAGAGGGGACATACCATCCGGCCCGGGGGACTTATTGAAGGAACACGCCGGTGAAGGCGGTTCGACCCCATGATCGATGTTGGTTACCAAACGTACACATACATAGTTTAATAAAATTAAATCGACAAGACCAGTGATTACCTTACCAGATCTACAGATCTGGAGATTGATTCCACTGGAGATCTTCTAGCCTGTGTCCCACAAACCACAATCGAATGTCGGGTGGACAGCAATCCTCCGAATCGTAGATGCTAATCCAAAACACTAGATCTACGATGTTTGAGAGAACTGAACCCTAGCCGTCGCTCAACACATGAGCTTATGAAAAATGACAACTTAGTTTTTCTTTCAACCATAAGATGCTATTTATAGGCATCTTCTAGGGTTTCTAGTTGGGCCAGGCTAGGGATCTCTAGAAGGTATAGGATTGGGCCTCCCATAAGTCCAAATACATATATTCAACCCAGAATATAATTTGAACTTATAACATTAATTCATTCCAGTAGAGAATTAATGTTGCAACTGTCATCCTATCCCGATGTGAATCAGGGCTTCTATTTGACTTAATTAATTCCCCGTGTTTAAGATAACGCACATCCATTAATTAATTAAAAGCTCTGACAGCATTAATTAATTAATATCTTAATCCTTAAGTAGTACCCACTCAACATTATTATCGTATCGGAATAAATTCCACCTGCAGGGTTTAATACGATAAAACTTATGAGCTCCTTAAGGGGATGTCATCAACCTGGATGTCCAGGCCAAGGTGCCCTAATGTGACTATATAAACACATACAAATAATGTTGTTACCCAAGATACGGAGCATATTGAATCATCCTTTTGATTCTCACCCATGGTAAGTCAAAGTAACAAACAATCATTTGCATATATCTAAATATCACATCTAGGGTTATGAATTATCAAAGTCACTGAGACCTTGGTTCTTCATAGAGTCAGAACAGAAGAACACGTCCCACCGCGATCCATTCAATGCGACACCATGCACTAGCATAAACTAATAACCAAGACTAGTTATCTCAAGTTTATACTACAACCTAAATCGATAGTTTATCCAGAACTATCTTAGTTGTGAATACGTTTTATATCTTATAAGGAACCCAACAATGCGATCTTCAGTGGGACGACGCACCCACCACATTGTCTACAATATAAGATAGGTGTATATACATGCAATCATGAGATTGCATCAATGTGATAATGTTTGTTTCAGTTATTTACAGGAGATTAAGTACATGACAAAGCTCGCTTAAAAGTTTGCTTTACAGTATACTCCAACAATCTCCCACTTATACTAAAGCTAAACTTTTAGTATACACCATGTCATTACAAATCTCCCACTTAGACTGAAAGTGTAGCTGCAATGTATCGTTTAACCAAGACCCTTTACGTGTTTTCCGAAGATCTAAGTTTCCAAAGTATTCGTGAAAGGATCAACCAGGTTATACAACGACACAAATTTTCCACAGCCACGTGACCTCTCTTTACGATATCTCGTAAAATGTGGTATTGTCTCTCTATGTGTTTACTTGCCACATGGGCTCTAGGTTCTTTCGAGTTTGCTACTGCACCAGTGTTGTCACAATATGTTGTGATACACTTAGGCATACTCGTAATCACCCCCAAGTCCAACAAAAAGCTTCTAAGCCAGACAACTTCTTTGGCAACCTCCGAGGCAACCATGTAATAGGCTCCGCCTCCCAAGGTAAACACATAACCCGAGGTTAACTTTCTCATATCTTGATCAGCTTAAAAATCTGAATCAGATTAACCCAAAGGGGTCAGACTGTCTAATAGGTAAACCAACATATAATCTCGAGTTCTTTTCAGATACTTGAGAACATATTTTACTGCAGTCCAGTGCCCCAGACCCGGGTTAGATTGATATCATGCCACCATGCCAACTGCACAATAGATATCATGTCTAGTACAGAACATAGCATACATAAGACTTCCTACTGGCGTAGCTTAAGGAACCTTAGCAATCTCCTCTATCTTGTAAGACATTTTAGGACACGTGTCATTAGATAGAGGAACTCCATGTCACAAAGGTAGAAATCCATTCTTGGAGTTTTGTATGCTAAACCGGAAAATAACAGTGTTGATGTAGGAAGCTTGGTACAAATGCAACATTATCTTATTTTGATCATGAATGATCTAAATACCAAGAATGTACATAGCATTTCCAAAATCCTTCATTTGTTACTGTTTCAACAGCCACACCTATACGTCGAACAATACCCTCAAGTTGTTGCCAATAAGAAGATATCATCTACGTACAGTACTAAGAATACCACCACATTTCCATTGCTCATTTTTGTACACACAACTTTCATCTTGACATTTTTCAAATCCAAGGATTTTATTGCCTCGTCAAAACAATGTTCCAAGATCTAGAAGTTTGTATAAGTCCATAAAGAGACTTCTTTAACTTCTAAACTAGATGCTCTTAGCATTTCCTTACATAACCTTCAGGTTACCGCATATAAATGTCTTAATCCAGATTTTCATTAAGGAAAACTATCCTAACATCCATTTGCCAAACCTTAAAGTCCATTTAATTTGCTATGGATAAGAGAATACAGATCGACTTAAGCACGACTACAGGTGAGAAATTATCATCATAACTGATTCTCTATAATTGAGTGAATCTCTTCGCCACCAACCATGTTTTAAAGGCGATGACCTTTAGATCAGATCCTCTCTTACACCTATAGACCCACTAACACCCAACGACTATATTGCCTTTAGGAAGGTCTGAGGTCGTACCCATCCATAGTATCTATAGATTCAATCTCAGAATACATAGACTTATGCCAAGACATCGCATCTACATCTTGGACTGCCTCTTTGTAAGTTCAGGGATCAATCGCTTCATGTACAACAATGTGGACCAAGTCCAAAGACTCTCTTACATCCATGAAACGATTAGATTGAAAAACTCTCCCACTACAACAAGGCAGTACCTGTGTAGGTACACCAGAGTCAACACGTTGTGCAGTCTCTTGTGGTATAACACTTAGTACACTCGGTGTACAATTGTCTCCTCTCAACTTATTAAGAATGAACACACTCTTGGATTTATGCTCGCTTGTATAGTCTTTCTCCAGGAATCGGGCATTAGTATTAGCCACCACCCTCCGATTCTATAGGACTATAAAAATTACCGTCTTTCATACCATTAGGATATCCTATAAACAACCGTACTTCCATTCTAGGTACCAACTTATCGACTTCCTTATCTAACATATATGTTGGGCAACCCAAACCAGAATATGGTTTTAACCAAGGCTTTCCCAAGTACACAATTCTATTGGAGTCTTTACAGTCAATTTAGAAGGTACTAATTTCAGAAGATACGTCGTTGTTTCCAAGGCATAACCCTAAAACAAAACTAGGCAAAATGGCATAACTCATCATCGACCTCACCATCTTTAAAAAAAATTATGTTTCTTCTCTCTTCTACGCCAACTTGTTGCGGAAAAATAGGCGTAGATAGTTGAGATGTAATCTCTTTATCCAATAAGTATTGCCTTAATTCAGCACTGAGGTATTAGAAACTGCAATCAAATTGTAGTGACTTGATACTTTTACCTTTTCGATTCACCACTCCAGTCTTAAATTCTTTGAACTTGTCTAAGCATTCGGACTTGCGGCGCATCAAGTAAATGTATCCAAATCTTGAGTAATCATCCGTGAAAGTCACGAAATACTCAAAACCACCTCTTGCTTGAATGGACATGCCCACACAAATCAGACCGAATCATTTTCAACATATCATTGGCTTTAAACCTATAGCCTTAAAAAGACCTAAATGTCATCTTACTCACCAATTAGGATTCGCAGACTGAAAATGGCTCAACTTGGAGAGATTCCAATGGTCCATGACCTATCAGTCTTTGGATCCTAGTCAGATTAGTATGACCCGGTTTTAGATGCCAAATATATGTTTGATTCAACAGAGAAGAAACTATCCTTTTAAACGATGAATATGCATGAGTTTCAGTTGCAGAACGATATACACAAGTAATAATATATAAGGAGTTTTCCAACATGTCAGAACAGATAAAAGAGTTATTTCTCATAATAACATCATCGTTATTAAAAATAACTAAATATTCATCCAGAAATAGTTTTCAAAGCTGAAAATAAATTCTTTCGAAAACTAGGCACGTTTAAAATGTCCTTTAATACCACAACACAATCCGAAAAAGATTAAGTGTATATCTCCCACTGCAACAACCACCACTCTAGTAGCATTTACCAAGCTTACGGTAATCTCGCCTTCATTAGTTGTTTTGTTTGCATGAAACCATGCAGAGAAAAACAAAAATGATTAGTGGCACCAGTACCTACTATCCAAGAGATAGTAGAACAAGCCACAAGACATGTTTCCACAACTAAAACAGAAGATATAGGCGAGTTACCCTTCATTAAGAGGGGACAATTATATCTGTGATGCCCAGACAGGTTGCATTTGTAGCACTTTCCCTTTAGTTTCATGACACCACCAAAAGGTGTCATACAATCAGAAAGTATTACTTATTTGCTCCCACTGTTTTTTTTTCTTTTGTGGCTTCTTCTTCTTACCGTCATTACACAAAGAAGATGATGCTTCAAAAGAAATCAAAACCAGTGATCTCTTGCCCATAAAATCCTTCCCTATAATCAAGCCAGTAAGAAATTCTGCAACATAGTACTATTTGTTACCCATTATTACTTTCAAGTGGAAGTAAGGGTTCAAGAGACATTGAGTAGGCGTCTTGAGTACAAATATGTACTCTTCAGCAACCAGTACTATATCCAGACTTATTTCCAGTCCAAACAAATTGGACCAATAAGCTTGTTATGATAGAGAACAGTCATAAGCAGATTAAACGACATGATGATCACCGAAATAAATTAAATGCAAATACGTAAGCATTTAAATCACATTAATTGAAGCATAAAATATGGAAACCTTCAAAACCAATATTATGCAACCTCCAACAGCCCAACAAATATATATGCAAGCCACGGTGGGTGGACGCTTACACATATATCCATTGACCATACAAACTATCTTTAATTTCAATATCACGTCAACCTCTACTTTATGACGAATGGAATTAATAGTCGGACCATATGACAGGCCATGTGAATTAAAACAGGGACTCCGTTGGGGAGTTATGTAGAAATTCACATCTAAGTGATGACCACAATTTAACCAATGAAGAAAATCATTTTACAATTGATGACCTTACCGTTAGGAGTACTTTACATCGCTTGCAAATAATTTCTTAAGGTTATCTTGAATTAATCTTTACCAATGAACCGTGAATGACACATCCTCTAGGGGGAGACTCTCAGGGTCCCACGAGTGCCACACACTTCATCTAAAAATAAAATTCATTTTTATTAGAAGTCTTATCCAGTGAAGCAGTGAATGTTGTATCCTCTAGGGGGAGACTCCCAGGGTCCCGCGAACAACATCCACAATCACTTATAAGACCAATTGTGGAGGCCTAAATAAATAAATTAAAATTTATTTTAACTCACTTAGTCATTTTAAGTTGAAGGTTTTTGACATCATGCAATAAAGAATTAAATAAATCATAGCATGCTCCTAACATGTAAAACATACAACATGCTTAGAAAAGAAACACACATCATGCAAGAACAAATAAAATGTCCTCGTGGCCCCAAGATGTGTACCTACATATCTACCTATTCTATTACATGAATATTTGATATACAGCTCTTCAAATGGGCCTTCGAATTGGATCCGGGCCTTGAACAATTCAAAATTTGGGCTTTTGAATATACTGCAAATAGGCTTAATGGGCCACCGTTGCTACCAAACGACGCACAGTCAACCGCTGAAACTTAATGGGCTTTGAAGACCAAAGTTTGGAATTCCATCTCCAATCAACGACACCGGAGATTCATGCTCGAATCGCCGCCAATTAGCCGGAGAAAATGTCTAGTTGAGCAGCCTCGGCAAAAAAAAAAACTGCACAGGGCACTTTTCTTGCCTCCGTTCCCATCGATTCCAATGACAATCATGTCGGTAACCTACTGGGCCTTAAAGCCCTAGGTTTGGACTACAACTCCATGTCATCGGTACTGGAAATCCATAAATTGAAGGCCTCCAAATGACAACGAAAAAACGTCCACCTACATGCTGTCAACCCAGAAAATTAGGGTTTTATGGCGACTAAGCCGACCTCGTTGGCCCATTGCGCCGTCATAATCGATCATCAACCTCCAAAACCTACTGGGCATTGAAGCCCTAAGTATGGAAAGTAAGATCAAATCGTTGGAATTACAGATACGACCCGAAATAGCCTCCAATCAATGCGCGAAATCAACCCACAATCAGACAGAATCGCGAGATTCTTGCGTGCAGCCATTTTCATGTGGTGATTGCCGCTAATTCCGCTGCCATCAACGCCAATCAACCATTGGGCATTGAAGTCTGAAGCAAGATCTTCCATTGCCCACCACCGGCACCGGCGATCTACGCCGGGATCACCGACGATCGAGCGAAGAAAATGGGCACCTTGCAACTGTTGCGCAAAAATTCTGGAATTTCCCAGAATTGTAGAGCGACCACCAGCCCTTCACGCCCTCGCCGCCGATCCATCCAACCCCCGACGTCCCTGTGGTCGCCTACCACCGGGCTCCGACTGCCAACCACCGTCGTCGCCAGTTGCCTCCCCACCTGCTGGTGGTGGAGCCGCGAATAGGAGCTGCAGACAGGCTGCAAAATTCGCGCACACGAGTGCGCAATTTGCAGCCACCGCTACGCCGTTTGCCGTCGCTTTCTCGGCCTGCCGGTGATGCGGCGGCGATGTCTGCCGACCCAGCTTTAAGCCCTACCGGCCGGTCAAGTCAATTGACAAGCCGATAGGCCGTGGTTGAGCCACGAATAGCCCCTGCACGACTGCAATGTGATAGTTTTCTGTCGATGTTTATTCTTCGTGTTCTTCGAATATTGGTCTCGTTTTTTGCACCAGATTACATCAAAATATATGTAAAATTACAGGAAATAAAATTACATCATTTCCTACACTAACCACGGATTTTTTCGTGGTGAAAAACGACTACAAACCGCGAATAAACCATCGCACCAAAACAAAAAAAAACAGATCGGGAGCCATGAAGAACAAAAAAATATATAAAATATATAAAACATCGACGACATGCTTGAAAGATTTAAAATGTAATAAACCAACTGCACGTTTCAGGCAGAGCCAACAATCACGAACGAGGCTCTGATACCAATTGAAGGAACAAGCCGGTGAAGGCGGTTCGTCCCCACGATCGATGTTGGTTACCAAACGTACACATACATAGTTTAATAAAATTAAATCGACAAGACCAGTGATTACCTTACCAGATCTACAGATCTGGAGATTGATTCCACTAGAGATCTTCTAGCTTGTGTCCCACAAACCACGATTGAATGCCGGGTGGACATCAATTCTCCGAATCGTAGATGCCAATCCAAAACACTAGATCTACGATGTTTGAGAGAACTAAACCCTACCCGTCGCTCAACACATGAGCTTATGAAAAATGTCAACTTAGTTTTTCTCTCAACCATAAGATCCTATTTATAGGCATCTTCTAGGGTTTCTAGTTGGGCCAGGTCAGGGATCTCTAGAAGGTATAGGATTGGGCCTCCCATAAGTCCAAACACATATATTAAGCCCAGAATATAATTTTAACTTATAACATTAATTCATTCCAGTAGAGAATTAATGTTGCAACTGTCATCCTATCCCGATGTGAATCAGGGCTTCTATTTGACTTAATTAATTCCCCGTGTTTAAGATAACTCACATCCATTAATTAATTAAAAGCACTGACATCATTAATTAATTAATATCTTAATCCTTAAGTAGTACCCACTCAACATTATTATCGTATCGGAATAAATTCCACCTACAGGGTTTAATACGATAAAACTTATGAGCTCCTTAAGGGGATGTCATCAACCTGGATGTCCAGGACACGGTGCCCTAATGTGACTATATAAACACATACAAATAATGTTGTTACCCAAGATACGGAGCATATTGAATCATCCTTTTGATTCTCACCCATGGTAAGTCAAAGTAACAAAAAATCATTTGCATATATCTAAATATCACATCTAGGGTTAAGAATTATCAAAGTCACCGAGACCTTGGTTCTTTATAGAGTCAGAACAGAAGAACACGTCTCACCGCGATCCATTCAATGCGACACCACGCACTAGCATAAACTAATAACCAAGACTAGTTATCTCAAGTTTATACTACAACCCAAAACGATAGTTTATCCAGAATTATCTCAATTGTGAATATGTTTTATATCTTATAAGGAACCCAACAATGCGATCTTCAGTGGGACGACGCACCCACCACATTGTCTACAATATAAGATCGGTGGATATAAATGCAATCATGAGATTGCATCAATGTGATAACGTTTGTTTCAGTTATTTACAAGAGATTAAGTACATGACAAAGCTCGCTTAAAAGTTCGCTTTACAGTATACTCCAACACTTATTTGGGTGCATTTGCTTGAGGGTTGTTGTCACCTCCTCTTCCGTGTAGGTCTGCATGAGCTCGATATTTATTTCCTGCGTGACTCTACAATCAATAGCATCCCAAGCTTCTCTCTCATCTTGCTGCCCTTCCTTTTTAAAAATCTGCTTAATGAAACAGAGAAATTCCTTCTCCAAATCTTCTTGCTTGGTGATCATTCTGCTGTCACTGTCCATAAGTGTCTTGATTGTGTTCCTTCTCTTTCTATTTAAAGCTTTTTGGTGGAAGAATTTAGTGTTACGGTCACCATCTTTGATCCAATGAAACTTGCTTCACTGATGCCACATAGTTTCCTCTCTCTTTAGGATATCATCAAGCTCCTGATCCGTAGCCTCAATATCTTTCCAAACCTCCTCATTAAGATTCAGCCCTTGTAGATCATTCAGATGTCTACAAAGATCCTTTTATCTTTTGCGAATACTTCTGAAGTTTCCTCCCGCCCAGGCTTCAAGGAAGTGAGCGCAGGCTTTCAACTTAGCAGCCAAGTTGTTTCTGGAGTTCGAGTCTTCCTAGCTTTTTTTAACAACATAGTCAAAATCTGGGTGGTGTAGCCATGTATGCTCAAGTTTGAAAAGTTTCTTCTTTGGAGCTTTGATGTCACCATCTCTATTGAACATTATCAGCAAAGGTGAGTGATCGGATTTTATCCAAGGGAGATGATTAACCGAGTAGTAAGGGTATAAGCATTTCCATTCTTCAGAGTCGAGGGCACGATCCAGCCGGCAAGCAATATTTTCATTTCCCGATCTTCTATTATTCCAGGTAAAAATATTTCCTTTGAAGCCGAGGTCATCCACTCCACACTCCCTAGTTGTGTCTCTAAAAGCTTCCATCACATTATCAGATTTAACTCTCCCACCTTTCTTTTCTTTTCTGAACATAACCTCATTAAAGTCCCCCACATAGAGACAAGCCTTAAGATTTTTTGGATGGAGTTGCTTCATGAGATTCCAAGTTTTTTTCTTCTTTTCTGTTTCTGGCCACCCATAAAATCCATTACATGTCTAGGCTTTCTCATCCTCATCCTTAATGTTTGCCGAGATGTGATGTATTGAAAATGAGGTAACATCAACCCAAAAAATTTCAGACCATAACAGAGTCAAGTCGCCTCTTCTACCACCTACCTTCCTATCGCAACTAATGGACAAGCATCCTTTAAAGCCCAACTTTGTTTGGTTCATTCTTCTCATCTCATCATCGGTTAATTTTGTTTCCATTAAAAACACCAATTGTGGTTTATATTTCAGGAGGAACTTTTTCAGAATACAAACTGTCTGTGGGTTCCCAAGCCTACGACAGTTCCAACTAAAGAGATTCATTGTTATCGGCAGGGCTGCTCTTTGCCGTTTCATCAGGCTTGCTGGATTATTTAACCCTCTTTAATTCTGAAAGGATCCCAATATTTATTTCCATGGGATCCTCTTTCCTTTTTTCTCCAATTTTTCCTGATTGTTTCTCCGCTTGGGCTTGCTTGCTTGCACTTCTTTTTTGGATTTTCGGCTAGCTTTTCAGAACGCTACTATTCTTCTCCTGGGATGGGGAACTTTTAAGGTTTATAGGTTGGTTTAAGGTCGGGTTTTTTGAGGAGATCATTTCCATCAGAGTGGAGGTTGGGGTAAGGGCAGGTATGTTGTTTGGGTTGTATTTTGATTCATTCAGTTGTGGTGTAAGGGCTTGGTCATGGCTGAATATTTCAGCAGAAGGAGATCTTGAGGATAGTTGGTTATTTTGGTTTGTGCCGGGTTGGGGGCTTACTTCGTTTGGCTTGGGTGCTCAGATTGGATTTTTTGATGTGGGGAGATGGGTGATCTGGGTTTGTTTGAGTTGGTTTCGGTAGTTTACCTCTTAATGTTTCTTGTTCTTCTGGTTGGTTTCCTTCTCTTCTTTCTCTTGCAATACCTCTTTGAATTCTATCTTGCTCAAACCTGCTTCCAACTGTCGGATTGCTTCCCCTGTCGATGTAATGTTGAGAGGTTTCTGAACTTTTTCAGCATCGGGCTTTTCGGGGGCTTTGGGGTTTTAGTTTTCCCAAAGAGATCCCGCCTAATTGTGCTTGTCTCAGCTGTCTTCTCCCTATTGAATATCATTGTTTGCTTGAGTGGCGAAGCTCTGATCCAATTATCGTAAGGTAAATTCTTTTCATTTTCCCTTATTTTGGTGTATTGGTCTTCTTCCATTTCAACTTAATCTCTGAAATTATGCCCGAGTTTTCCACACAAGTAGCACAAACTTGGGAGTCGCTCATAAGTCACCAGAATCCAGCAAGGTTCACCGTTACCCAACTGTATCTTCATGCCTTTCTTCAGACTGTTTTTAAGATCGATTGAGATTTTCATTCTCACACTCTTTGTTAATCCCTGGACAGATCTTGTATCTACTTCTTCCACAGTTCCAAGTCGACCTTCGATTTTCTTCAGCGTGTTTTCTCCTCTAGCTCTCATCAGTAAGTCGTAGAATCGTATCCATAAGGGTGCAGTGTCAAAATTCATGAGTGAAGGTTGTGTCTCATCTGAAAGTTGTTTCAGCACTAGGAGATGCTTATTAAAATTCTATAGGGCCATTTCAATAATCTTCTCCATATCTCTTCTTGACTCGAAATGGAAGGAAAACAAGTTCTCACCTATTTCCGCACATTTTAGATCCATAGTTGGGTTCTAGAGTCTTCTCATGGTCTCCATTAACGCTTTGCTGTTAAAAGCTTTCTTGGTCCAGAGTTTACCCATTAAACACCACTCTTGTTTTTGTGAATGGGAGGCTTCATCCTCACTTATTCGCAGGATTTCGTCTTCTTCCTCTGCCATCCCAAAGAGCCTTCCACAGGCAGAGCAACACCGAAAGAGAAGCTTGGGATGACTCTCAAAAGTGAGCACGCTGCAAAACAAAATCAAGCAATAAAAAAATTATAAGACCAACACAGTTAGGAGGAAAATAAAAGGAAGGGAAGGGCACCGAGATAATGGTTAAGGATGGTGGGAGAGAAGAGGAGGCAAAGCAGGTTGGGAAAGGAAACAGGAAGGGAGAAAACGAAAGGGAGGGGTGCAAAGGGTCAATCTTGGGAAGGGAGAAAGTGAGTAAAGGCGTGGTTCTTTCCAAGGCTGGGCAAGGCAAGGGGAAGATGAGAATGGGTACCAGACGGCGGCGAATAAAAAAATAGGGAAGGGCGAAGTCAGACGAGAATAGGAGAAGGCTACAGACAGAAACTCCGACCAAAAACGTCCACTAATGACGGCAACGAAGTCACTTGAACTACTAGAACCCTAACCGGCGTAGGGACTTGATCCGGATGAAATAATTCACAACCCTTCCCGTTCTCCTTTGATTAATGTGCACCCAACATAAGACTATTATATTATGTAGTTAGTAACTAATGATTCTTGGTATGTATTTTTTGACATTTCAAAGAATAATTGGTGATTTATGAAAAAGTATGAATTATATTACTAATTATTCGGGTTTTCTTAAATGTATTAAAAACTATGTATTTTATCAAAATATATTACAAATAATAAACTTTGTTCCAAATTTATGATAGGTGCAAATTTTCGGTAACAGAAAGTTGACGTAGTTTGCCCGATGACACGTCAGCACTTATAACCACACGTCATCGTACAAATATATTACTCCTTTCGTCCCGTTACAATATGCCCTTTTCATTTTGACACATTAATTTTGGAGCTAGTGTTTAGTAGCTAACTGTGGTTAATAATAAAATTGGCAATGATAATTAACTTGTTTAAGTCTTAAATAAGTTAATTACGATTCCCAATTTTATTATTAACCACAATTAGCTACTAAACAATAGCTCCGAAATTAATGTGTCAAAATGAAAAGGGCCTATTATAGCGGGACAGAGGTAGTACAAATTATTATAATTTCAAACATACAAACTATTCTAGTTTTTTCAATTATAATACCAATTATATATTTTCCTAAACAAATGCTCCAACAATAAAATTAATTTTGAATTAATGATGAAACATATTTATTTTTTTTAAATAATTTTAAATATTTAGAAAACATATAATTACACTTATAAATATTTAAATAAAATTTCTTGACAAATTTAAAAAAAATGAAAAATGAAAAAAATACTTATTTTAAATTCCTAGTACTTTTGCTCTCCTCTCTCACTTCACCGAATAAAAAAAATTAAATATTTCTGTAAATACTAATAATTTTTTTAGTTCGACGAGTTGTGAGACGATATTAAAACAATAGGAAAAATAAAATAACTATTTTTTTTTTAATTTGTCAAGAATTTTTATTTAAACAGCCCAATAACTGTAATATTAAACAATAACACTAAAAAAGCCAATACTTTTTTTTTAAAAGTGTTGTCTTTTAGCATAAAAACATGCTAAAAGACAACGATTTTAGATTAGCATTGTTATTTAATTATTATTTATTATCGAAAATACAACCCTTACATTTTTATTTAAGTGATGTTATTCTATTTTATTTTTATTTTTGTTATTTTAAATTATTTTTAATCAACTTCCTATCGTTAATTTATTTTTACAATTTGTCTATGATCACCAAATTGAAATTCACGTAAACCATCTTCTAAAAAAAAAATTAAAATCCCCATAACCCTCCCCAAATCCTCAGCCCCCTATACAACCGTCCCAAATCCACCGCAGCCCCTCACCACCATCGGCCCTGCACCATCGTCGCAAATCCTCCGCTGTCCCTGCAACGTAGTCGCCCCTGCAAGCACCATCTATTATTATCTCTAACGTGATGGCGGTCGAGAGCAGAGGCTTTCGCTGACAACTTCGCCGTCAAAGACCAAGAGCCAAACGCATTTCCTTTAATCGCCATTGACATTAACTGTGGGTGAACTGGCCATGAGAGCTATTTTCTCTGAGTGTTTTTGTGCTCTGCTTTATGTCACAACCAGTAATTTTTTTTTAAAGTTATCTTGGACTGATATGTTCATGTATTATGTGATCTGTTTTGGGGTTTAGTCTCGTTTTTGAGTTCATGATTATTATTTGATGTTGCTGACTATTTCAGAAGGCAGAAAAATGACAGATATAAAATTACTCTCAGGTTTTCGACTTTGTTATGTTGTGTGTTATTTAGTTCTATCTGTTATTTATAAGAGTTGTTCTAAAATGCTGACGAGAATTAGCATGAAGCTTATTCATGGGGAAATCATGAATAATTTGATTGCTTATTCGTCTTTATGTAAGTTTAGAGTGGTTTTGGGGATGGGATACTGCTGTGTTTGTATTTTTGGTTGAATTTTGAGTATTCTTTGCTTCATATATATGTTAAGTATTTCAATTCGATTTCTTTCCTCTTAAAATTTGAAGCATCCAAGTAATTATGATTTCATCCATGTAGTTTCTCTAATGGTTTGTTTGTCAGATTGGTGTTCAATAATATATCTTGGTATTTTCATCTCTGTTATGTCCTATTTCTTTTGCCTGTTGGAATAATTCCTCCGCTAAATTTTTATAAGGAAGGATGAATGATATACAAGTTGCAAGTAAATGATTGTTAGTTATATTGGGGGGAAGGGGGGAAGAGGCTTAGTAAATATACATATATTTATTTTTGATTTAATGATTCAATTGTTGGTATTTGATTTATGATCCAGCTTATCATCTGAATCTATTTATTGCTGAATTTTGGCCTTTATATCAGATTAAATTGTGTGAATAGATTCACCACGAGACCCTTCATGAGTAATGTTGAGGATTGTGCTTAATGGCGACTCATTCTTACGTGCATGGAGTATTGCTGCCTGGCAAAGGATGAAGATGATAATGCCTGCTTATTTCTTTTATTTTATTTTCTCCCGTTTTAGTTAGAATAAAGTCGTGAACACGTTTCTCCTGCTTACGCTTTTAGTTTGTTACACACCACGTGCCTTGCATGTGCTGTGAGAGTTACATTTGTTTTCTTCACATATATTTTTCTGTACGATTGAGAATGAGCAAAGAATGAATGAATGAAAATCTTGGTTCGCCATTTCTCTGTTTCGTTTTCCTTTTATCTTAACATGGTATCTAGCGCCAGGTTCCGGCCTTGATTTATTGATAGGAATCGTAAACGCAAACAGAAACAGAAGGAATCATGGCAACACTTATTTTCTGAGGAGCAAGGTGATTCATCTACAGGTGGTGCTCAATTCTCTGAAGATAATCCTTTCTCTTCGACCGGGAACAACGGTGGTCGCACTCCCATGGAAAATCCGCCGGACCCAAAGGGGATTCAGGATATCCTCTCTATCCAGCCAACGGATCAAACTAATCTGCAGCTCGTTTCTATTGTATTAACGGGTAACAATTTCTTTACATGGAGTCGTTTCATTAAGCGTGCTTTAAGTGGCCGGAACAAGCTTCCTTTCATTGATGGTAGTTTTCCTGAACCGCCTATGAATTCTCCTATTTACAATGCTTGGATTAAAGCTGATTATATGGTGTATACATGGATTATGAACTCTATTTCTAAGGATTTAGCCCCTGGGTTTCAATACATAGACAATGCTGCTCGGTTGTGGTTAGAGATAGAATCTTGTTTTGATAGGTGCAGTGGACCTAAGTTGTTCCAGTTGGAACGTGAGTTAGCTAACTGTGTTCAAGGATCTCAAAGTGTCATTAACTATTTCAATTCTCTAAACACTTTGTGGGATGAGATCAACCTTATTTCTGCTCAATTTGAACATGTATGTACATGTGGAGCTATGAGTAAAATTGAAGACAAGAAGAAAACTATGAAGTTCTTGATGGGGCTTAACGATTCTTTTGATTCAGTTAGAAGCCAGATTTTGTTGTTGAACCCTATGCCTACTGTGAGTAAAGTATACTCTATGATTTTACAAGATGAGGATAAAAAACTTGTTGCCTCTCAACAAACTATACCGGCTGAAATGGCAATGTACACTTCTAGCAAACAGCCACAAAATCCTAATAAAATGAGAAGACCAACATCACCTGTCAAGACTTGGCTTAGCAAAGAGGAGAGAAGGAAGTTGCGGTGTAGTCATTGTGGTGGAACAGGGCATGAGGCGAGAGAATGTTTTAAGTTGCATGGCTATCCAGATTGGTATAAAGGACCTCGGACAAGACAGGAATCTGGACAAGCTTTCCATGTTGCACATAGGGAGGATGCCTCCCCTGCTGCTAGTTCTCCAATGGAATCCACTGTGGATATGGATAAGTTGATAGAGGAGAAGATCACTCAATGTCAGCAGAGGATTAAAGTTGATGAAGACAAGGTAAATATGCTCATTCAAGATAAAGTGGCTGATACTCCTTTCAGCAACTTCGATGATCATTATATATTTGGAGCTTCAGAAGTTGTACATCAAAAACAATGGATTTTAGACTCGGGAGCCAGTGTTCATATATGTAGTGATGCTACAATTATGCATGATATAAAATCTCTGGACATTCCTCATAGGATTCATCTCCCAGATGGCAGCACTACATGGATTCATTCGGCAGGAAAGGTTAAATTGTTTGATCATTTTTGCCTTACAAATGTGCTACTTGCTCCATCTTTTACACATAATCTTATTTCCATTGCTCAACTCATTGCTAATATGCATGTGAAATGCATCTTCCATGACAACCACTGCCTCATTCAAAGTAAGAAGAATGATCATATTGTAGGAATAGGCCGACTTCAAGGGAAGATTTATGTGTTATCCTCCTCATTGTCTATGCCTATAAATGTTGTTCCAGATTTTAAAAGATTTTCTGCTTTGGATTGGCATATCTTGCTCGGCCATGCCTCACTCACTAATATGAAACACTTGCCCGATATACAACAATTATGCACCCCTGCTGTTCATGACATTATCACATCCTGTGAAATATGTCATCAAGCCAAGCAATCCAGAGATGCTTTTCCTTCTCAAGGCAATAAATTTGATTCAGCATTCGAACTTATTCACATGGACTTGTGGGGTCCTTACAAGGCAGCTTCCATCACCAACACTGCTTATATGCTTACCTTAGTTGAAGATTACAGTCGGTGTACATGGATTTTTCTTTTGCATTCCAAACATCAGGTGTCAAACTTAGTTCTTGGTTTTCTAAAAATGATACAAACTCAGTTTGGAGCTACAGTCAAACGAGTAAGGAGTGATAATGGCTCAGAGTTTGTTAATAAGAGAATGTCGAGCGTTTTTGCAGATTTTGGTATTCTTCACCAAACAACTTGCAGTTATACGCCTCAACAAAATGGAGTGGTTGAGCGGAAGCATCGTTCTCTTTTGCAGATTGCCCGTGCTCTCATGTTTCAGAGTAAGTTGCCACAACACCTTTGGCCTTATTCTCTACTTCATGCTACATGGCTACTAAACCGATTACCTGCAGCTCATCTTGATTGGAAGTCTCCCTACATTGTTTTGCTGAACAAGGAAGTTCTTTATAAAGAGTTTATTCCTTTTGGTTGTCTTTGCTATGCGGCCAACACTCTACCTGGAAAGCAAAAATTTGATAGCCGCAGTTTAACTTGCGTATCTCTTGGGCATGCAACAGGTAAAAGAGGTTATACCCTCTATGATTTACATAATGAGAAGGTGTTATACAGTTGTGATGTTCACTTTATCCAGCATTGCTCCCTTTCCACAACTCCAACAATCATCCTCAAACATCTACACCCGTGTCTATTCCCAACATATATGTGTCACCATTGGTGTTCGAACCCATTCCAACACAAGAAATATCTCTCATTCCTGATCCTCTCACCATTTTAACACCAACTGCTCCCTCTCACTCACCTCTCATTTCCCCATATTCGAAGTCTGCTTCTACACCTTCTCCTGTCCATTCTACTGATAATGATTCAAACCTCACACCTAATGCATCTACCTTACCTGTTACAGACTGCATCGCATTGAACAGGGAAAGACGGGTTATCAAACCACCATCTTGGACAAAGGACTTCATTGCGCCTTGTTTGGATCAGTTAACCCTCACTGCTTCTCTTGAGGTAAATTCCCTCACTCCCATCACCTTTCCTTATATTGTGTCACCATCTTTTACTCCCTCTTTTGTGGGTTACTTGACCCACGTAACTGAGCTCAAAGAACCACATTCATACGCTGAGGCAAGCAAGTATATTGAATGGGTAGATGCGATGAAAAGTGAACTAGCTGCTCTTGAATCCAATGGGACTTGGATACTTACCGATTTACCTCCTGGCAAGAAGGCCATTGATTCCAAATGGGTTAACAAGGTTAAGTTGAATGCCGATGGTTCGGTTGAACGTTTTAAAGCACGTCTTGTTGCGAAAGGATTCAAGAAACAATATGGCCTCGATTATGAAGAAGTGTTTTCTCCCGTTGCCAAGCATGTGACAGTGAGATTGTTACTCACCATTGTTGTGGCCAAAGGGTGGTTCATACATCAAATTGATGTAAATAATGCATTCTTGCATGGCTTTCTAACGGAAGAAATCTATATGTTTCCTCCTCAGGGATTTCATGGTGCTGCGAATGGTCAAGTGTGCAAACTCATCCGCAGCCTCTATGGATTAAAGCAGGCATCTCGAGAATGGAATGCCGAGTTCACTCGATCCCTTTTGCAGTTTGGTTTGATCCAGTCTCAGCATGATCCGTGCCTCTTCGTCAACAACAATGATCCACACATTCTAGCTCTTCTTGTTTATGTGGACGATGTGTTGATCGTCGGCTCAGATTTGCAGGCAATCACTCTTCTCAAGGAGTACTTACATTCCCGGTTCACCATCAAAGATCTTGGCAACACTAGGTATTTCCTTGGCATGGAGCTCGCTCGAGGGGATTCCGGCTTGTATGTTTGCCAGCGGAAATACATACTTGATATTATAGAGCAGGCTGGTTTACTTGGTTGTCGAGCTGCCTCAACTCCCTTGCCAATTGGTGTGGATTTTTCATCTACCGAGTCTCCATCTTTCCATAATGCTGAACAATACCGCAGACTGGTAGGACAACTTTTATATTTGGGAATGACACGCCCCGACCTTGCCTATGCTACGCAACAACTTAGCCAACATGTTGGTGAACCAAAACAAGTTCATTGGGACAGCGCCTTACATGTCCTACGGTATTTCAAAGCCACTCCTTCCCTTGGTTTGTTTCTACCAGCTCAGAATCCTTTAAATTTAGTCAGCTACTCGGATGCGGATTGGGGCACATGCAAAACTACACGCAAGTCTTTAACAGGTTTTTGTGTCTTCCTCGGTTGTTCTCTTATTTCTTGGAGATGTAAGAAGCAATCCACCATTGCTTTGTCCAGCGTCAAGGCAGAATACCGGGCTCTTTGTTCAACCGCGAAGGAGATCCAGTGGCTCACCTTCATGTTACATGATCTCCATGTTCCTTTCGAGATTCCTTTGCCTCTCTATTATGACAGTTTGGCTGCTCTCCAGATTACCAGAAATCATGTGTTCCACGAGCGTACTAAACACATAGAGATCGACTGTCACTACGTCCGCAACCTCTACCGTAGTGGTTTTCTTCGGATCGATCACATCCGCAGTGAATCACAGCTTGCAGATTTCTTTACAAAGCAGCTCTCTGGCCCTCGCTTCCGTCGACTTTTGCGCAAGATGGGTGTGGTGGATCTCCACCGCCTCCATCTTGAGGGGGGGTGTTGAGGATTGTGCTTAATGGCAACTCATTCTTACGTGCATGGAGTATTGCTGCCTGGCAAAGGATGAAGATGATAATGCCTGCTTATTTCTTTTATTTTCTTTTCTCCCGTTTTAGTTAGAATAAAGGCGTGAACACGTTTCTCCTGCTTACGCTTTTAGTTTGTTGCACACCACGTGCCTTGCATGTGCTGTGAGAGTTACATTTGTTTTCTTCACATATATTTTTCTATACGATTGAGAATGAGCAAAGAATGAATGAATGAAAATCTTGGTTCGCCATTTCTCTGTTTCGTTTTCCTTTTATCTTAACAAGTAACCAAGGTGAGACTTATTATTAATATGTTGTTTTATATATATATGAATCTCAAATAATGATAGTCAATTATATGGGCAGTCTCTTTAAGCTTTTTCTCAGACAAAGAGCTCATGTAGTCTGAAAGTATGAATGTCTGAGGCTTGAATGCAAGAATCAGTAAGTTTGTACAGAATTATGCAAGAATCTGTTTCTATTTTAAGTCTATTTTCCTTTATCTGCATTTACCATTTGCCTTGCACATCTAAGAGAGGACAAGCAGTTCAAAAGGATTATTCAAGAGCATGCACTATTTCGACAGAACAGGTATAATAAATAACCTCAATCTCTCTAGACATCTTAACCTTCATCTAAGTTTCTGTGTCTGAGTTCCAAAATGAAGTTAAATTGATTTGTATTGAAAATCCAAGACCCAAGAAATCATCAAATACTTGTACATTTTTGTTTCTAAGGTGAAGAGCTTAAGAAGCAAATACGAGCAGTGGCATACTTTGAGTGCAGTGCCAAGACGCAACAAGTTTGCCACCGTATCATCATGCTCTTCTTAAACATGTTTCAGTCAATCAGTGATTACTAATAACATTTGCTTGATCCAAACATGATTGAGTTGTTTGATGAATTGGACTATTGTAGGATAAGAGTGAGAGTTAAACTTGGAAGCTATGTTCCCTATATAAACAAAAATCGCAAGGATGAGATTATTTTGTCGTCTTTTTACTTTCCTGTTCACCATTGAACCTCCACCTCTATCACTGATGTATATTGGTGATTTATTCAAGAATTGAAACAGTGTTCTAATGAATTTGCTCATATTTTGGAAGTTGCTGATCACCTTAAATAAAAATAAAACCACAAAATATAAAACAAATAATAATAAAATATGAATTTTTTGTTTTTCTTTCGTAGAGGGGAATATGGATGGTATTACTCTCTGAAGAATAAAGAATTCTTAGCCAAAAGGGAATATGGACTTCTTAGGACCCAAAAGAGAATATTTGAAGAATAAAGAATGCTTAGCCATTAGCATTATGATATCGGCAATATCTTATCACGCTAGAATTCAATCAACACACAGAAGTGGAAGGTGACAGATTTAGTTTTTTTTTTCCATGCATTTGATTGAAGAGTGTTAACTGTTAGATAGATATATATCTTATGCATATCTTTGTAGATATACTCATATATTTTCTAGTATAGATAGATTTATATTGTTTAGACCTCTATATATACATGTACAATGTAATCTTTTCAGTGTGTGAAATAAAAGATTTCTCATGTTTACATGGTATCAGCCTAACTGTCTAAACCCTAGTTTTCTTTTTCTCTTCGTCGATCCTCTGCCCTGCGCCTCCATACGTGCGCTGCTCGATCGACCATCATGGCTGCTCCGGAAATTGATATTCCCACCCTCCCTCTGTCAACCATGATACATATGGTGAACATTAAACTCACCTCTTCCAATTATTTGTTATGGCATGCACAGATCGAGCCTCTTCTCATCACTCAACACTTCCTTCCCTATGTTGATGGTTCTCGTCCTCCTCCCGTTCGCGATCTCACTGACGCTGCTGGACATACGTTGCCCAACCCTGCGTATGCAAAGTGGTACTCGCAGGATCAACTCATCAAGTTATTTCTGGTTTCTACCCTTACTGAGGAGTCCATGGCCACAATCATCGGTTGTCAGACTTCGCATGCCGTCTGGACGGCTATCTCCCGCTCTTACAGTCACGCCTCCAAAGCTCGAGAATTGAGCCTCAAGGATGACCTTCTATCCATCAAGCGCGGTGATGCTCCTGTTTCCGAGTATGGCCAACGCTACAAGGCCTTGTGTGATCAGCTTGCTGCTATTGGTCGCACGATCGATCCTTCAGACGAATCCCATTGGTTTTTGCGTGGTTTGGGGCCTGCTTTCGCCTCCTTCACCACCGCTCAGCTCGCTAACGAGCCTCTACCGGATTTCGACACTATCCTCGCCCGCGCTGTCAGTCATGAGATTTTCATGCGCTCCGCTGACGCTGCTTCAGCCTCTCCGGTAGCCGTTTTCTACACGCAGCAATCTCAATCCCAGCAATCCCGCGGTGGAAAATCAAATCAGAACAAAAACCGGAAGAAGAATAACAACAAAAACAGGCGTCCATGGTGTTATTTTTGTCGTGATACTAATCACGATGCTTTTGACTGTCCCCGCAGGTTTGATCGCTCATTTGATAGAGCATCTCGCCCGCCACCTTTGGCAAATCTCGCTGAGACTTTCTCTGCACAGTGCTCGATTTCTCAGCCCCCGGTCTCTGATTGGTACATTGACACTGGCGCATCGGCTCATATCACTGCTGATTCTACCTCTCTTGATGATGTCTCCGTCTACTCTGGTCCAGACAAAGTAACTGTTGGTAATGGTAGTCGACTCTCTATTACTCACACGGGTCACTCTTCACTTTCTCAATCTCTTCGGTTACAAAATGTGTTAGTTGTTCCCAGCATTACTAAAAATCTATTATCTGTGAGTAAGCTTTGCCATGATAACCCTGTGGAAGTTTTGTTTAATGATTCTGGTTTTCAAGTTCAACATCGGGTAATCGGGAAAATCATCGCCACAGGCAAACGTGAGCATGGCCTATACGTGCTGGATTGCTCGCTTTCGGCCCTCCATGTTGTGCCTCTCGCCCCTCCTCGTGCCTCGTTTGAGCTTTGGCACTCTCGTCTAGGGCATCCAGCACCAGCTACCATCTCTCTCTTAAATAAACTTAGTTTAGTTTCTCTTACTTCTTTGCTTCCTAAGCCAGAATTATGCACTGCTTGTCAATTAGCCAAAAATTCTCACTTGCCATTTTCCGTATCAAATAAACGTGCTTCGAGTTTTCTTGATTTAGTTCATTGTGATCTGTGGGCTCCTGCACATGTTATCTCCTCCTCTGGTTATCGATATTATGCACTATTTGTTGATGACTTCTCTCGTTTCTCTTGGTTTTATCCCTTGCGTTTAAAATTTGATTTCTATGAAGTCTTCACTCACTTCAAATCCCTTGTTGAAAATCAATTTTCCCGTACGATCAAACGATTTCAAAGCGATGGTGGAACGGAATTCACAAATTCAAAACTTAAACACCTTTTCACTAGTTCTGGCATTCACCATCAAATCTCATGTCCTTATACTCCTGCTCAAAATGGTAGAGCCGAGCGTAAACATCGTCATATCACTGAAATGGGTTTAACCCTTCTTTTCCATTCCTCTGCACCTCTCTCCCTCTGGGTAGATGCCTTTAGTACTGCCGTATACACCATTAATCGCTTACCTAGTCCACTTCTTCAAAATAAATATCCCTATGAAGTACTACATCGCCATTCCCCATCCTATCACTCGTTTCACCTTTTCGGTTGTCGTGTCTTCCCATGCCTCCGTGATTATGTGAAACATAAGTTTCAACCTAGAAGCATTCCTTGCATCTTTTTAGGCTATAGTCCAGTCTATAAAGGGTTTCGTTGTCTTGATCCCTCCACCTCTCGTATATACACCACCAGACATGCTCGGTTCGATGAGTCATTCTTTCCCTATGCCTCTTCGAGCTCGACTTCTCCTCCCTCTTCCTTACATCTTTCGGATTTTTTGGATCCTTCAGATAACACTCCGGCCGTCATCTTGCCAAAACCGCCGCAGCTTAGCCCAAAACCATCACCGGAACCCTTAGCTTCCGCCTCATCATCTTGTCGGCTATGCCCCGTCAATGATCAGCCTCAACCACCCGCGTCTGATCCCCTTCCTCCTCATCCCGACGAACCACCAGCCCCCAAAAACCCTATTTCTCCCATGCACGTCCCAGCTCCTGCAATTCGCACGCACGCCATGCAAACGCGCGCCAAATCTGGTATTTTCAAAACCCGGTACCCTGTTGATCTAACCTATGTTTCATTTTACTCTTCTTCCACAGCATTACCGGAACCTCGAGGCACCAAATCTGCTCTCAAGGTCCCTGAATGGACTCATGCAATGCATGAAGAACTTGCGGCTCTGCATGACAATAAGACGTGGGTACTGGTTCCACGGCCTTCTGATGCGAATGTTGTTGGTTCAAAATGGGTTTATCGGACAAAGTTCTTGGCTGATGGCACTGTTGACGTCTCGTGGCACAAGGGTTTAGTCAGCTTCCTGGATTTGATTTCACTCACACCTTCAGTCCAGTCGTCAAAGCTTCGATTGTTCGTATCATTTTATTTGTCGCTGTGATGCATTCTTGGACTCTTCATCAATTGGATGTCAAGAATGTCTTTCTGAATGGAGTTCTTACTTCCGCTGTGTATATGGAACAGCCGCCCAGATTCTCTGATTCTTGCCACCCTGATTATGTTTGCTGCTTGAAGAAAGCCATATATGGTCTTCGTCAGGCTCCTTTAGCCTGGTATCAAAGGTTTCGTGGCTTTATTATCTCTCTTGGTTTTCTCTGCAGCGCCTCAGACACCTCTCTTTTTATTTTTTCGAAAGATTCAATCCTCATCTACCTCTTGGTCTACGTCGACGATATTATTGTCACTGGGAACGATTCTACTGCCGTGTCTGCTCTTCTGAAACGTCTCAACCGTGAATTTGCCACTAAAGATCTCGGTCGACTCGGCTATTTTCTTGGACTGGAAGTATCGTACCCTTCTGATGGCCTATTTTTATGTCAGACAAAATATGCTCATGACATTCTAAAACGAGCCGAGCTCCTCGACGCAAAACCGGTGGCCATGCCATTACCCCCCGGCGTCTCGTTTACCAAGGATGGTGAACCTTTCTCTGATCCTACATTGTATCGATCCTTGGTCGGAGCCTTACAATATCTCATGATTACAAGGCCGGACATTGCTTATTCCGTGAACACTGTCTGCCTGTTTTAGCAAAATCCGACTGTTGATCATTATCAAGCTGTCAAAAGAATTCTTCGCTACGTTAAAGGTACTATCTCTCACGGCTTGGTTTTTTCTTCTGGCTCTCTCGAATTGCTTGGATATTCAGATGCTGACTGGGCTCGTTGCCCCGACACACGCCGTTCCACATATGGCTATGCTATCTTTCTAGGTCCGAACCTAGTTTCCTGGAGTGCAAAGAAGCAACCGACCGTCTCACGATCCAGCTGTGAATCAGAGTATCGTGCTATCGCAAACACAGCCACCGAGCTTGTCTGGATTTCGACCTTGTTACGAGAAATGCATATGGTTCCGAAGTATGTTCCGCTGCTCCTGTCCGACAATGCAAGCTCTATTTTTCTCACGCAGAATCCAGTATCCAACAAGAGATCCAAACACATTGACATAGACTATCATTTTGTTCGTGAGCTGGTTGACTCAAAACGTATCTCCACAGACTTCGTGCCATCGGAGTCGCAGGTTGCGGATATCTTCACTAAGAGCTTGGGTCGTCCACTCTTCGACCGATTCAAATTCGAGCTTCGCGTGGCTCCTTCGCCCAAGTCTTAGCTTGCGGGGGGTGTTAGATAGATATATATCTTATGCATATCTTTGTAGATATACTCATATATTTTCTAGTATAGATAGATTTATATTGTTTAGACCTCTATATATACATGTACAATGTAATCTTTTCAGTGTGTGAAATAAAAGATTTCCCATCTTTACATTAACTAATCTACGTTGTTGTAGAATTCTCTAAAGGCACAGACATCACTGACTCACTTGCTGCTCTTTTACATTGAGAATTAGACAAAGGTAATAGACTGCTCTTTTACATTGAGGATTAGATAAAGGTAATAGGGGCTGCACCACCGTATTTTTAAATTTTGCTTTGATTTATTTTTTATAAGTTGTGCTAGTGTTATATCATAACAATAAGTAAAATCAATTTTCAATTCAAATATACTTCACCTCTAATTAATTATTCTAATTTATAAGAGAAGAAAACACTTCATTATAGAGTTTTACTCAATTGAGGAGAAGATAAAGATAGATGAAGGAATCCAAACTTCCAACTTAAAGTTTTCTTTCTCTTTTTTATTTTTATCTTCTGTCAGGTTGTAGCAGTAGTTTTTGCTGGTTGAATTGATACAAGTGTTACTGAAATCAAAGGGGTTGTAGTCATTGATAGCCGCTGAGCAGGTATCCTCTAGACATGAGCTTTTTTGTGTTGTCTCATTTTGCCATGTTTATCTAATCAATTCTAATTATATGATGCACTCTGAGAATATGATTTTATTTACTTATTACATCTGAATTTAGGTATATTGATGTGAAAAAAATTATAAATTAACTATTGTTTATGAGATTTTAAATTCTTGAAATGCTGATAAAATTATATACTCTTTAATGGGAGTAACTTCACTTACTGTTCTATAATGTTGTTCAACAATTTTAATAATCTTAATAACAAAATGGAATATTTTCTAATAGGTGGATTTTAATTTAAAATTTAAAATAAAATAAGAAAATATAAATAAAACTCAATTTCGCATAATACTTAATTATAGTAATATCAAATTTAAATTATTGAGGTTTATTGTCTCTTTATAATGTATGATCTTTTATTTAATAGTTCAACAATAGGAGCTACAGTAGTACGGATATTGATGATGTTCGCATGGAATGGACAGATACAGTATAAGATTACATGTATGCGTAGCAAATTGGAGAAATATTAGACGGATCACTTTGTTTTTTTAATTGTGATTTTGGGATATAGATTGATTTTGAATATTTGTGAGTGTTATTCAAGATGAGATGTTGGATACTTTTTTTATGGTATTAATATTAAGATGTTTGGTAGTTAGGAATATTGTTTTTGTATATTTGTTAGTTGAATATGATGATATGAATTTTGAATATTGTAATTTTTGTATTTGATTATACATTAATTAGCGAAAATATACAGATTAATTGTAGTTTCAAATCGTTATTAATTAGTAGACAGACAACAGTTTTAAACTGTTGTCTTATGATAGAAAAGACAACGGTTTTAATCCGTTATTTTTTCTAAAATAGACAACAATCTTAATAGAGAAGACAACGGTTTATAAACGTTGTCTATTTTATACAAGACAACACTTTTTTTTTCAAAAGACAACGGTTTGTAGAAAAAACAACGGTTTGAAAACCTTGGTCTTTCTGCGTATACTTTTAACAACACCCCCTACAACAACACTTTCAAATATCCTTTAACAACGGTTTTTAACCGTTGTTGTTCACTATTTTTCTAGTAGTGAACAAATTGCGACTGTGACGGGGTGCATGTCAGAACTCTCCGCTCTGGATATTATGTGTTCTTGGGTGATGGTTTGATATCCTTGAAAACTAAGAAGCCAACAACCATCACTTCTTCCATGGGTGAGGCCAAATATCAAGCAATGGCAGTTACGATGCATGAGTTATTGTCGATCACTTATATGCTTCAAGATCTTGGCTGCTCGGTTCTTTTAACTATTCATTTATGGTGTGATAACAAGGTTGCGTTACATAACTCAGAAAATCTTGTGTTCCATGAAAAACCAAACTTATTAATTGATTGTCATGTGTTTCGTAATGTGTTCATACGAGGTTTAATTCTTCCCCGGCATATCAGTTCACAATAGGTGACTTTCTCACTAAAGTTTTGCCTAATCGTTTCTTTTCCCATATTTTGACTAAGCTGAACTTGTGGCATGGTTAGCTTGTAAAGGGGGTAATAAAGCTTTGTAGAACTAATTCATGCACACGTGGAGACGAGGAAGGAGTTGATTCCTATATACGTGGAAATGTTGGTAATTTGGGTACTTCGTAGTAAATTTCCGATGTGAAACATTTAATTTTGTCAAAATTCAATATTACCAACTTAATCTACGCGAAGAGTAGATGATCGTGGTATATTTATTTTCTCAAATCCGAATTCCGGTGAGTGAGAAATGAGTCCACGAAGTGACACAGTTGGTGGGATTATTACATGAAGTGAACATGTAATAAATGAAGTATCCCACATTGATTAATTAAAGTAATTAATCTATTTTTATATACCTTAATGGTTGAGGTGTGTAATAACCAAGTGTGCAGTGTATGTGGCACCCAGTGGCTCGCCTCGAGCATCGTCGCTCGCCTCAGCCTACGGCCTCAATGAGGTTGCTGGTCGAGCGCCGAGCACCTGCGCCCCATGCCCTGACCCTGGTCTGGCTCGGCTCGGTCTCGATTCTCGGCAATTGGTCTTTGGGCCCTTGGGTCCTTGGCTTGGCTTGGTCCGTTGTGCCTTATCTTTTTGGGCACTTAAGTCAGCTTGCGGTGGTTAGTCCAATCGACGTGGTGCACACGGCTCGGTCTTGATGGCTGAGATCATAACAGACAGGCTCCCCCGAGGTGGTACATGCCTATAAATAGGCATGCTAGGGTTGTCCCTTGTCTGCTGAACATCCGACATCAGACAAGCTCACTGAGCCAGATACTGCAACATTATCTTCATATTGCTGCATCTTTTTTGTTGTTCTTAAGCAACTCAGTTTCACCTCCGTTCAGTTCGTCGGAGCCTTTCCGATTGCGGTGCTGCCTTAAAAAAGATGAAGTCGTTTTACCTTTAGGGACGATCGCCAGTTAACGAGTACTACGTTGGCGAATTCGTCTTGCTGGAAGAGGGCTTCCTCAACTAGGCTGTTTTTTGTTTTTTTTTTAATATTGTTTATTTAATATTTCTATTTTTATTTTATTCTCGTACTATCAGTTCTACTTGTAAAAACTTGTTATACTAGACTTTATTTCTTGCAGTGTTTTCCGTCTTGTAATGCAGATCTCATATCCAATAGGAAATGAGGAAGGAGTTGAGCCATGCGTACGTGAAATGAGAGGAAGAAAGAATGCACAAGAGCTGATCGATGGAGAAGTATCTCGTGTTGGGATTTCGTTCTCGTGAATTATATCACTTAATTCAAAATAAGTCCGGATTGTTCATGAATATTTTAGACAATTACCACTCGATAATAAATCTTATGCATGCTCCTATGAATTTAATTCAATAGTTTTAGAATTACCTTACTTTTGTAGTGACTGAATCTCGACTACGTTAAATCCATATCCAATTCCACCACACGAATAATTTGAATCTCATATCCAACAGGAATCTCGACTACGGAATCTGCAGAAAGAGAATTAAATATATAGCAGTTTAATTCAAGATTCAAATGAACGAAGGGATTAGAAAATCTTGTATTCTCCAGATCAAGTCTTCATATCTATATGCCATTGCTTTTCCGATCATGTTATTGGTGAGGATTCCACAAGATTACACTACACGAGACAAGGTCGAATTTCTTCTTCTCCCACCGCAGAAGGCACTGCCCCCTTCTTAACTCTCTAAGATTTTTGTGTTTTTCAACTTATGAAATCTGAGAGAAGAATGGAGTATTTATAATGTTAGGGTTGAAACCATAACGGACTCCTTTTAAGCAATTTGCTAAGCCAGACTTGGGACTTAATGCAAATAGTAAAGTGGACCTATGAATTAATTAATTTTAGTGTCCACAACCCATGACACAATTAATTCTAGTGTCCGCAACCCATGGAACAAGTCTATACATTGTGGATAGGGAGAGTGGACAACCTAACATGTGCCTTGTCACAACAACAAAGGGGTCACAATTTAGCGACGGATTAACAACGGAATTGCGACGGAATAAAATTTTAAATTTAGCGACCGAATTGCGACCAAAATATTGGTTGCTAAATTTTGCGACCAAAAATTTGGTCGCAAATCCGTCGCTTAGTTCTTTCTTTTTTTATTTGTATATTTTTTAGTGCGTATGATGTATGAGATTATTGTTTGGTTCAGTGGTAACGCGCCCATCACGCGTGCGGGAGGTCATGAGTTCGAACCTCCTTGAACGCAGGGCACAAAATTTAAGTACAAAAATTGCGACGGATTTGCGACCAAAATGTTTAGTTGCAAAATTTTGCAACCAAAAATTTGGTCGCAAATACGTTGCAAAAATTTGCGACGGATAAAATTTTTGGTCGCAAATTTTTTGCAACCAAGGTTTTTGCGACCAAGGTTATTGGTCGCAAATCCGTCGCAAAATAGCAGTTAGCGACGGATTTGCAACCAATTTTGTGGTCGCAAAATGATGAATTTTTGGTAAGAAGAAGTCAACTGGCTATGCCATAAGAGACTTAGCCACTTAAATTTTCAATTAATTAAGCACCTAGCCAAGCATAAGCTTGTGGAAGGTCTACTGCAAGCTGGGTTCAAGAAGGAAGAAGGTGTCTGCAAGGCATGCAAGATGGGAAAGCAGACCAAGGCATCATTCAAGAATAGCCCATCACAGCAAGCACAGATAGGGTCTTGGAGCTGCTGCACATATATTTATTTGGACCAGTCAAGCTAACCACCATTGGAGGAAAGATATTTACTCTCATTGTGGTTGATGACTACTCGAGATATACATGGGTGAGGGTATTGAAGACTAAGGATGAAGTTAAGCTCCAACTACTAGAGCTCATCCTTCCAGTACAGAACAATAAGGGTGTCACCTTGAAAAGGATCCGCTCTGACAACGAGACTGAGTTTTGAAATGATCCTTTAATGGATTTCTGTGCTGACTCTAGAATCGCTCATGTGAAGTCAGCTCTAAGGACTCTGCAACATAATGGTCTTGTCGAGCGAAGGAATAGAACACTCAAAGATGCAGTAAGGACCATGCTTGTAGAAGCAAGCTTGAGCGAAGGCTATTGGGGAGAAGCATTGATGACGGCATGCTATACTCAGAACAAAAGTTCCATCAATAGTCGTCATCAGAAAACCTCATACGAGATCTACAATGGTCGTAAGCCTTCTATAGCTCATCTATGTTCTTTCGGTTCTCCATGTTACATCTATAATAATAGAAAGTCGAACTTAAATACTTTTTGTCCCAAGGCTGATGAAGGTGTGTTCCTTGGTTATGAAAACCCTTCATACAAGGGATATATGGTACTTAACAAGACTACGAGACTTGTGGAAGTAACATGTTATGTTGTATTTGATGAGTCTATTCAAGTGTGCAAAACATTGAATGAATTGTAGCTTGGTGATGACGAGATCAAGTATGCCTGTGAGAAACTGAGTTCTGAAAAAGTAGATCCTAATACAGATTCTTAGGCTAGATCTATGAATGATCAATTGAGTATTGAAAAGGACCCGACTGGTGATGCAATTGTCCTTTCTGTGGCCATAGATTCACTAACTATAAATGCGGGTACAGATCAAGGGGGAACTTCATGCGTTCAAGACAAAACTCAGTTTGGCGGCCAAGCTAAAATTGAGTTGCTGACCCATACTGACTTACCCGAAGATGGAGATGATCATCCTGAAGACATCCAACCCGAAGTGAATCAAGAAGATCAAAGGCTAGATATTGTGGAAGCAATCATTGGAGAAGATGTTCAAAATCTAGAAGTTGAAGATCAAGTTCCAGTTCCAGGAGAAAATCTAGCCATGGTGGAATCAACTCTTACCTCAGTTCCAGTATCGGGAATAGACGGTACCGACTTTCCTGTAGCATTCATTCAACCTATCAAAGTCACTCAGCTCCAGAGACCTAAGTGGTTGAGACACCATCTTGAAGATGTCGTGCTTGATAATATTGCAAACCCAGTTCACACAAGACAAAGAAGTGTTCTATTTACTTGCTTCATCTCATAGAATCCAAAGCCTACGAAGATAGAAGATGCTTTGAAGTCCACTGATTGGGTCAATGCCATGTAAGAAGAGCTCGCTGAGTTTAAAAGGAATGAAGTATGGTACTTGGTGGATCGACCAAGCCATCAATCAGTCATTGGCACCAAGTGAATCTTCACGACATAAGAGAGATGAGACCAAATACATAGTGAGGAACAAAGCTAGGCTTGTAGCAAAGGGTTATGCTCAGTGTAAATGGATCGACTTCAATGAAACCCTTGCTCCAGTAGCCAGACTCGAAGTCATTCTACTATTTCTAGCTTATGCCGCACACCATAACTTCACTATTTTCCAGATGGATGTGAAGAGTGCATTTCTGAATGGGGAGCTCAAAGAAGAAGTATATGTTGAATAGCCTCCAGGCTTCGAAGAAGGAAACCAAGTATACAAGTTGAGAAAGACTCTCTCTGGGTTGAAACAAGCACCCCGAGCTTGGTATGAGACTTTGTCTCAGTTTCTTCTCAAGAATGGTTTCCAAAAAGGATAGATCGACGCTACTCTTTTTAGAATCAATGATGGAGTTGACATCTTATTGGTTCAGATATATGTCGATGATATCATCTTTGGATGCAAGAACTTGAAGTTGTGCGATAGGTTTGCCCAACTTATGCAAAGCAATTTCCTGATGAGCATGATGGGTAAGCTTATTATTTTCATGGGCCTTCAAGTAATCCAATCCAAAGGAGGAATTCATCAACCAGAAGAAGTACACTAAGGACTGATCAACAAGTTTTGTCATGACAAGACCAAGCCCTTGGGACTCCTATGAGCCCGAGGGCTCAGATCAACCTTTATGAAGAAGGTGAAGCAGTCAACCCAACGAGTTACAGAGGCATAATTAGATCATTGTTGTATCTGATCCCAAGTAGGCCAGACATTTCTTACTCTGTTGGAGTATGTGCGAGGTTTTAAGCCAAATAGCACATGGGAGCTGCACGAAGTATCGTGAAGTACCTCAAAGGATCAGAATCCTTAGGTATTTGGTACCCAAAAACTAGGGGTGGCAATTTTCGACACGACACGATAACCCGACACGAACCCGCACGATAATAATGGGTTAGTGTTCAGCCTTAATGGGTTCGTGTCATTATCGTGTCGACCCAATAAGGACACGAAATTTTCGTGTCGTGTTCGTGTTGTGTTCGTGTCGTGTTCGTGTTATCCGATAACGTATCGTGTTTCGTGTCGTGTTCGTGTTATCCGATAACATATCGTGTTTCGTGTCGTGTTCGTGTTCGTGTTACCCACTAAGAAATTAATAAATAATATATTTTATTATTTTATTATTATTATTACTACTATTTTTTTTATTTATCAACCTAATTTAACAATTTTCACAGGTCAATATCGTGTACGTGTAGAGTTCGTGTTAATATTGTGTTATCAGATCGGGTTCTTAACAGGTCAATATCGTGTTCGTGTCGTGTCCGTGTCGTGTTCGTGTTTGAGGCTTAATGGGTCGTGTCGTGTTCGTGTCGAGCATATCCTTAACAGATCGTGTTCGTGTCGGACCTTAATGGGTCGTGTCACTATCGTGTCGACACGATAACGACCCAACACGCACGAATTGCCACCCCTACCAAAAACTGACAAGCTTACGCTTAATTCTTACTCAGATTCAGATTTTTGGTGGATGTTGTATAGACCGTAAGAGCACAAGTGGAACCTGTCAGTTCCTAGGGCACAAACTCATTAGTTGGTTTAGTAAGAGGCAACACTCTGTCGCTACATCGACCACCGAAACTGAATATGTAGCCGCTGCTAGTTGTTGTGCTCAAGTGTTATGGATCAAGCAACAATTGCTTGATTATGAAGTAGAAATTGGGTGTGTTTCTATTTATTGTGACAAGAGCAGTGCTATGTGTATCATGAATAACCCAGTACACCATTCCAGAACTAAGCACATCGATATCAGATATCATTTTATCATAGATCATGTTAAAAAGAACGATGTGTCTGTAGAGTACATTCATACTAAAGATCAACTAGCAGACATCTTCACCAAACCACTCCCTGAGACCAGATTCAGGAGTTGTGCTACAATTTTGGTTTATTGGAATTTGAAGAGATATCATGTGAAGAGGAGTAGATGCGAATTAAACTAAGTCCCAGCTCTTAGATTTCTTGCTTTCTTCTTCTCTCTCAAATCTTAAGTATGATGGAGGTGATACTGACTAAAATTGAGTCCCAGCTCTCAATTTTGCTTGATTCAAAAGTTGATTTATTATTTCAAGTGGTGTCACCAACATATTCTAGATGGTATGAAGATCGAAGAAATCCATGTTTGAAGACAACGGAAGCGGATTACAACTGAGTTCAAACTCAGTTTTCAATTTTGGTTGAATTCTAAGTATGGAAGATGTATACTTAACCATTTCTTGAAGAAATTGCTTATGTGGTGTCTACGCAAGTCAATGATATTTGCTTATGGAACCAAGTTTAAGTATGGAGGACAAGTACTCAGTATAGCTTTTCAACAATTAGCCAAATTCTTGAAAATCTTGGTGGACCATACTAACTTTCCAAGAAAAACCAAGTTTTGGATTTTATACTTAGAATATTTTGAAGGAATGTTGCGGAATTAAACTGAGTTCCAACTCTCAGTTTAGGAACTGACTTTTAGTAAGTATGCGTATAAGGGCGGGGATTCAAAATTCAAAATAATTGCTTATCCTATACGACACATTTATTGCGCAACAGGTGGTGATGAATTAGTGCATGCCACATGGACAAGCCCGCTCCCACGACAGATCAGTCAAAAAGAGCCCAAATGATGCGTATCCCTAGCCGTCGATCTCTTAGTTGTTGACCTATAAAGAGTCGTTGGATCTATTTGACTCAAACCTATATATAGCTAAGGACAAACGACGGTTAAACCTTTCTAACTTTGTCATTTTTATCTACCTTGAATCCTTCATCTTTCTAGAAATTCTCTCAAACATTCAAGATGATGGAGAGTCATTCCTATCGTTTATTGTCAATCATTTCTATCAACCATGCCGCCAAAGAAGTCTACTAAAACTATTCAGAAGCCGATCGGAGAAACTTCTACATCAGGCCGAGAAGAAGTACTGGTGGTATACAAAGATCGTCCATACAGTCAGGTTCTGAAACTTTTTCATACTGATCCCAAGAAACTCTCGCCGGGGCAGACGAGAGCAGCTCAGGTGACAAAGGAAAAGAACCTAAATGTGGCCGATGTTAAAGAAGTTTTCCCAGACAATCGCCTTGCGAAGAAACTGATTGGCGATAGGATAGTGTACTATCTGGGGGCACAACCAAGGAGGTTTCATCCATACTTAGTGGCACAATTCTATGCCAATGCACTGATGGATGAAGACTAGAAGGCCTTCACCACTCATGTGACCAGAACTGAGATCAGAGTAACCCCTAAGTTACCCAGGAAAGTGTTCAAGTTGAGGAACAAGGGCACTTGCATTCATCTGTATAAGCAAGGGGCCAATCTCAAGAAGGTGCGAGAGCACATGGAGAGCCATTAGATCGACTGGAAGTTGGATGAAATCACCACTTCCTGGAAGACGAACCAGAAGACGAATGAGTTCGATCCATTCTATAAATTTATGGCCGATGTAGCGATATGTATGCTCCAGTGCAATGTGGGATCATTCTCGTACATGAGCAAGAAGAAGTACTCTTTCCTGATGGCCATTGATGATGAGGTACATGGAAACTGAGCGGAATTTCATTTTGAAAGACTGTTGGACTACGTGCACATGCTGATCACCATCGAAGAAACCGGACAATTCTCCACCAGTGTAGACTTCGGTCTAAAGGTGAGTTACTTGTTGGAGCAATTATTGCCAGAAGTGGATGATGGAGAACTACTGATCCCCACTGACTTCATTCCCACAAATTAAGTGGTGGGCGAACCAAGTGAGTCAGAAGATGATGATGATGGTGATGATGATGATGATGAAGGTGGAAATAAGAAAGCTCACTCTATAACTCAGCAAGGGGAAAGCCTACAGAAGGATATGGAAGATGATCACCAGTAAAATTACCAGATAAATTATAGAAATAGTGATGCAAATATATTTGTAAACCCTACGGTTGTCGAATCCAAAGAGACTATATAATGAAACTATTCTATGTACAAGCCATAGTTCTCAAATTATATTTGTTTGAGTAAATCGAAATCAAGGTTTTGGTTTTGGAATTTAAAAATGACAGAGCATAAAAATAAAGGGTTTTGAAAACATAATTTAAAGATACAGATTCCAGGGCAGATAATCAAATCATCAACATTTAAAATTCATCAACTCATCAATGGGGAATAAATCAAATTTAAATGGATAAATTCCTTGTTTTGCAATTAAACCCTATATTACTAATGAATGACTATCTCCTCTCGCTCTCAAGAACAGAACATGAGCCAATCCCAATAATTATCAGATTTTAATCTTACAATTAATTCTTCCTTTTAGACAAAAAAACAATTGTAATTAATTTCCTCTTCCAATTACCAATTTTTGCCTCTTGGTCCTTCAATTGATAACTACAAACCTATATTCAAATTTATCTCTCGATCCTTCTTTAAATATAAATTTGATTAATTAAACTCATGAAATTAAACTATGCTATTGAGTTGAATCATTCATACATGCAGTATAAAGATTATCAAAGGTCCTAAAATCTGCTAGGGCATCTAGCCACTAAACATGGATAAAAATAAAGAAAATATTTTATTGAAGTTCATAAAATACCTTACAAGAAAAAGAGGTACCTTGAAAGTCTTCAAAAACTCCAATGCTAAATGAATTCTAAGTAATATCTTGTGTCATTTTCGTGCTCTAATGAAGTAGTATTTATAGAGGAGTGAATACATCTCAAAAAGGTATTTAGCTAAAATACTGAAAATAACTAAACTTGGTAAAATTTTCTTTTCCGACCTCGGTGTCGATCGATAGGGAAATTATCGATCGACACGAGTGTAATGTGTCGATCTCCTTCGACCTTCGTCTCAATCGATTCTTGTTTGGCCTTCATGTCGATCGACACAAACACTTGTGTCGAGCCTTCTTTTCCTGTTTTGCCTTCAATCAACATCGACCCTCTGTGTCGGTCGACATCCATCACGTCGTGCGACACAGAGGGTTTTGCTCAATTTTTCAGCTTGTCTTCCTCGTCGGTCGACTTCCCGTGTGTCAATCAAAATAGCAGCTTTGTCATCTCAGATCGTTTCATCATTTAACCACTTTTTAGTCTTAAAACCTACAAAAACTCACCATTGAAAGCATAACATCCTCTATAACACACTCATGCACGAAAATAATTAATAACTTAACCTAAACAAAGGAGAAAAACATGAATAATTATGAATGAAATAATATTAATATTAATGAAAAATAAGATTATGTGAAAGTGTGAATCATTCATCAAATTTGTAAAATTGATGAATGATTAAAATATTTGAAATAAATTTGTGAGACTACTAAAGAGTAAGTGTGATCCTAGAGATGTTTTATTTATAGTTTTTACAAAATTTGATATCTATATAACTCTAAGAATTTAATCCATTTCAAATAATATTTTACTTTTTTTAAAGTGACCAATTCTTAATTAATATTTATAATAGTTAAAAAATAAGTATACATATTATTTGTGTAAAAAATCCTTCTGTATTTCCATAATGTTAAAAATAAATTTGTAACATAAAATAGTCCATATTTGATTTTTGAGAAATTAATAATAATATAATTATATTATACATAATTAAAATCAATGATTTTTATTTTAATCAAATAGGCTGACTGGTGGGCCAATGCATCTTGACTATTTAATCTCTCCCATATGAGTGAGCAAAATCGAACCAAACCAAACCGTAAACAGGGGATTTTGATTTGGTTTGATTTATTTATCAATTTTGGTTCGAGTCTTAATTTTTTTCAATCGTAAAGTTTGGTTAGGTTCGGTTCGAATTCAATCAAAATATGGCGGCTCTGTTTGGTAATGAATTTGTGGATTTGAACTTAGATTTGTGCTAAAGTTGTGTGAATTTAGATTTGTAGATTTGTTACATTTGGATTGTTTTTCAAATTTATGTTCATTGGAACATTAAAACCGATGTTTTATTTAAATATTTTATGGAAATGTAACGAATATTTCGGTTAAAATCAAAACCTAAACTGAAACCGCCGAACCAAACCGAATCGAAGCCGCCAATTCGGTGCAATTCGATTTTAGTTGGGTTTGTAAAATATTAACGGTTCGGTTCGATTTGAATTTTTTAAATTTTCAGTTTGGAGGTTTGGGCGATTCAGCTTTCAAACCGAACCGACCGCAGTTCACCCCTACTCCACCACTTTTTTTGTCTAACACTTTTTATTCTCAATTTGATATTTAGCTCCGATTATTCGAATCAATCTATAATTTTTAACTAAAATGATATTTTACATATTAGAAATGTCAAAATTATGTCCGTTCAACGTACCCGTATAAATATAGTTATTTAATAAAATGCAAAAAAGTGACAGCTTCTTATGATTAAAAGTGCCTAGTCTATGAGCAAATAGAAAGATTTTAAATTCAAATTGATATCCTCCCTTATGCAATAAAATAAAAAAATTCACTATTTACACTATCCCACCTGCATTAAATTAAGTTTGAAATACCTGCTACACATTTCATATGAAGACAATTAATTATAAATATGACTGCAACTACGTGCGATTATATCCTTGATTATACAGGTATAATCATTTTGTCTTAATTTATTTGTTTCTCTACTTTAAATTTTAAATCTTGCAATTAATTTCAGACAATGTGGTCTAACTAGAGCTCAACCACTTTCTTATTTAATAATTCTAATTAAAAAATATAATGACGTTTCATGAATCTTTCACGTATATTAAACTTTTCTAACCCATACTTTGCGTGGTCTTAACACAATTAATCATGCTTCGTTTTCTCAAAACAATCAGATTAATGCTACAATTACTTGAGAAATTATAAGATTTTTATCTAGCGGCATCTACAATACCAACAAATGATAAATGTTTTTATTTATCATCTATTTTATCAATAATTTCACTAATTAATATCTTATGTCCCAAAAATATTGAAGTATATACTCCCTCCGTCCCAGGTCTCTTGAGACGTTTGACCGGGTACGGAGGTTAAGAAAAATTAATTAGAAGAGTTAGTGAGGTAGGATTAGTAGGTTAATGATTAAGAGAGATAGTGGGGTATGAGAGATAGTGGGGTAGGAGTATAGTAGGTTTAGTGGGTAATTAATTAATAAAAATTTTCCAAAAAAGGAAAAGTTGCAAGTGTTCTGGGACGGATCAAAAAGGAAAACGTTGCGAGTGTCTTAGGACGGAGGGAGTATTATTTTAATTTTCAAACACTAGACATGATTGTCGATGCTCACTCCATGCCAAATTAAAGTATCGGAACATGAAGAAGAATTCCAAAACGCCAAGCAAAAATGGTAGTAAGGAAACTAAATTTTCTTTTACTCAAAAGATAGCAAATATTACTATTATTTTCTTCCAAATAGGAAGAAATTAAAGCTTACATAAAAATATATACTACAGAGTAAAAACCCTTTATTTTTATTTTTTTTTATAAACTCTCTTCGTAGGTTGTCGGAATATGACTCTGAGCTCACTGCACCCTGCAAACCAGAATATTACATTATTAGAAACATAAAAAAGTTTATCCAAATATTTAGATTCTTGTGTAAATTTTTTAAAAAACTTAATATTACACGTGACTTTTATTAATAAAGTAACACTTATATACTCACTTAGCGCAGTCAGTGGAAGGGCTAATCTTGTAAGGAATGCTGACACCGCATTGACCGGGGAGGCCGGCGGCCTTGCTGAGGTTGACGCCGGAGTATGAACCAGCCAGCGATTTCAGGCAGGTGCACACGCTCTGCCGGTCGGCCGTCGTCTTCGCAGCAGAGTAGAGACCCTTAACGCCGTTGCAGCACCCGCCCAGTGGACCTTTTCCGGTGACATAGGGGAGGCACGGATTCAAGTAAGAAACAACATTGCCGCAACTTATAGCCGCCACTTGCGGTGGAGCAACCGCCGCAATCAGCACGGCAGCAATGAGCATCATGCACAATGACTTCATCAATCCAGCCATTGCAAGCGTTCTTGATGTTTATTGGAAGTGAAGAGCAGCTGAAAATGTATGTGTGAGAGTGAGTGTTTGTTGTGTGTTTTTGCATGGAGGTGAAGTGTATATATAGAGTAAGATTTTGATTAAATTATTTTATTTAAGATGAAATTAAGTATAATAGTAGGTAGTTGGGGTGGACTATTAATGCTGCAGTTAATTGTGGAATATAGTTGGAAATTAGGAGTTGATTTATTAATTTTCAATCAAAAAATTATTGAAAGAAAGGGCAAATCAGTCCAATAAATCTCTAAAATTTGGGCACGTAGTGTATTTGGATACTGCATTGCTGCTGGTGCAATTAATGTATTGGGGACTACTTTGTTATGTCGGTTTGACATGTATTTTGCACTTGACATTAGTCTGGATCCTAATATGGAGTCTGCTAGAAGCCTAGAATCATCGAAATATATATTAAACTAAAAATAAGTATTTTGCACGATTATGATTTTTTAATAGGTATACATTTTAAACACACACCCATTCATACATCTAGATATCTCCGAGGAAGTTTGAATCTGTGACCTCTCAGTCTCAAACAATATGTTTTAATAATTATACCCGAGCAAAAGGACAACAGTTGAAAGTGAAACTTTGTTAGAGTAGGATCAAAAACATCATTGTACGAAAGTGGACGAGATCACTTTTAGCAAGTTTTCGAGAATTTAGATTCACAATATTTAATTTTTATGACAGAGGGAATAAGAATTTAAAGGAATTTAAGATTAAAAAAGCAAGAATTACTGTGAATCATAAAAACTTTGAATGCTCGCTAAATTTTGATGAGTTTATTGATCATCAGGATTATTTATAAATTATGAAAACTGTTAAAGTAGTTTCGTGACCATGAGATGTTTTTGAGAGAATAATTATATGTTTGTTTATTCAATTTATGTATTTGTTGCGTGATCTAGTAGTAAAGTTCATCATAGAGGTGTGGACGAACTCGAGGGAATTGCTGTGTGGCTGGACGAAGCAAATTTGTCCATCTATAAAAATTTCTTGTGATTTTCCATTCTACTTATAGGAAAGAGTGGACGCAAGTACTTTGAGATCCTGAACTGCTATATATTATAATTGATGAATACATTTCTAAACATATGACAAAAAAATAAATTGTAATTAAAACTGGACCCACCAATTTCACACATGCTTCTACCCATTATTTACTCTCATTTATTTGTTCATACTTCGTTCGGTTAACAGAAGTATCTTTTAATTAACTGTATTTTTGTGACCAACATTCATATTACCTATGCACAAAATCTTTCATTCTACTATTATTAAATTAGTTTAAATTTTAATGTCAAATAATAATATTTCGTGTTCCCAATTATTTTAAAATTCTTTAAATACCTTCGTGGTCCCCAATGCACGGAATATTATTTTTATTAACAAATTGCAAACAATTATAATCTTAAATTTTTTAGGGCTTTTGTTTTTATGAACCCGAATTGCCCATATGTGGCTAATTTAGGGTTTTTTTTTGTCTATGAGTGTTAATCACTTCAAAGAATTTTATATTCATGGATTTATAGATTATATACTAGATTTACGCCCGCGCGATGCGCGATCAATACTAAATAAATAAATAATATTATATTTTATGATAATAAGATTATATTTATTTTACTACATATTTTATTAATTATTTGAAGTCGTATGTTATTTTATAGGGCTAATTGCAATTTAATTTCCAACGTTTGCTCATTTTTGCAAAAAAAACCTAACATTTATATAATTGCAAATTAATTTCTAACGTTTGTCTATTTTTGCAATTTAATTCCTAACATTCCGAACATGCAATTTAATTCTTATCCTTAATCCATTTTCGCAATTTAATTCCCAACATTACAAATTTACATTTTATTTCCTAGAATTTATTAAATTACATTTTTAAATACTAACGACTATCTATTTTTTGAATTTTAATTAAAAAATAACCAAGCACCTTACATATATTCCTAATATATTTTTTTAATTTCTTGAAAAAATTATTAGTTCTTAAAATCTGTTCAATTTTAAAATTTAATTTCTAATTAATGTTTATTTTTTTATAATTCAACTCATAAATATTAAAAATCTAAATATAAAATTATTGATATTAGTTTTTTTTTTTCAAAAAAAGGGCATCCATTATTTTGCATAAGTAGATTAATGTTAGGAATTAAATTACAATAATTGAAACATTAACTTATAATGTAATTTTATATAAAAACGAACAGACTTTATGAAATCTTTTTTTCTGCAAAAAAAAATAAAAAAATTAGGAGTTAAAATATAATTTTACAAATGTTAGGTTATTTTTTAATTAAATTGCAAAATGGATAAACTTTAGTAGTGAAAATATAATTTAATACTATAAATTAGGGAATAAAACACAACTTTTAAAATATGGGGAATTAAAATGCATACCTGGTATATGTTGGGTGTTAAATTGCTAAAATGAACAAACGTTAGGAATTAAGTTGCCTGTTTGGAACGTTAGGAATTAAATTACAAAAATGAACAAATGTTAGGAATTAAACTGTAATTATGTAAACGTTAGGTTATTTTTGCAAAAATGAGCAAACGTTGGGAATTAAATTGCAATTAGCCCTATTTTATATTGATACAACTATAATATTCGTATCTATATATTTATAGATTTATATCAATATAATTAAAGTTTTATTTTCTTTTTCTCATGAAATTTATTTACAAAATGCAAAAAAGCATTTCTCACAAAATAATGGACTAAGTTTTTTTATTATATATTTGTTTGTGTTTTTTTTTTCTCATATATATTACTCCTTCAGTCCCATTAGTGTAGTCTCATTTCTTTTCAGCACGAGAATTAAGGATTGTGAATGTAGTGGAATTAATATTTTATTAGTGAGTGTGAAAAAGTTTGTCATTTTATGAAAATGGACTATTTTTTCGGACAAACAAAAAGGGGAAATGAGACTACTCCTGCGGGACGGAGGGAGTAGTACATTAGAATAATACTTTTACTGTGTACATAATGAGGATCAAGATCTAAAATTATGTTCGGTTCCACTATATACTTTAAGATTTAATCTAACAAAGAAAAAGTCTGTTGGGAAATTATTCCTAAATCTCCCTTAGGATCATATTGTAAAAGGTTTTGTTGGATCAAACATTAGTAGATTGGTCGATCAATTGCTGAATTCTAGTATAGTCTAGCAACTCTTGTAATGTCCTGTATAGGCTAAGTATCAAGTTGTAATAGATTAGATTGCTAGAATCATTCCTAGCAGATTGTGGCTGCTAGAGATATTAGCAGACAAGGATGACTGCTAGAGATAATAGCGGTCAAGTGCTAAGGAGGGGATTGCTAAGGAGTTAGCAATCCTATGTCAAAGGAAGAGACTGCTAGAATCAAGTGCTAAGCAGTCGGAAGAACAAGTAGCAGAATGCTAGAAGAATTTAGCATTTGCTAAAAGCAAAGTATAGCGGAATGCTGAAGGAGTCAGCATTCGCTAGCATGTAGCAGATTGCTAAAGGCGATAGCAAATCCGGAGTCAAACATACCAAGTGCTAAACATGAGCAACTGCTGAACAGTCAGCAGTCCGATACATGGTCTAGCAGATTGCTAGGAAGGCTTAGCAGATCGTTTCAAGAAGGCTTAGTAAGGTGAGATAGCTAACAATGACTGCTACACTACCGTTCTGACAGACGTACACGCAAAGGACAAAACTTTCCTGAAGTAGGTCGAAAAGTACTGTACGACGCCGGAAAGGATGGATAAAGTCGAACCACTCTTGGACGATGGAGTCGTTTTGTCTAACGGGTATGGAGATTCAAAGTTTTAATCTCCTGGTATAAAAGACAAGTCCAGAAGTGAGAGACGACTACTGCTTCAATCACTTCCTACACTCGCAAACATCCTAAGTTAGAGATTCCTTTGACAAAGCGAACAAGTGATAAAGTAGTCAGTTTAGAGCACGAGATAAAAGTGTATTCAAAGCTCTCAACAACCGGGAGTGTCTTCCATTGAATATCTGACACTGCCTTTAAGAGATTCCTCAACTTCGGTCGAGAATCCAATCATTGGGATACCTTCCATCCTAGGAAGCATCCATCAGTCACATCTCTGAAAAGGGATTGACTCAGACGGGCATATTGCCAAAAACAGACAAGTTCAGGAGAGAACTTTAAAAGCTCCCCCTAGCAGCGAAGAACAATTTTTACGAAGGTTCGCCCTTGACTTGACCGGAGCTGCGGCTAACTAAGAAGAACGAAGTAACGGAGGATTGTTTTATAGTGGCCGGGTCGAAAGTTCACCGCCTACTACAAGTGAAAGGCGAATCCTTGTATTTCGTAAACTTTCTTAGTGAAATTCTTAGCGTTTCGACTAAGGAGTGGACGTAGGTCTACTTGATCGAACCACTATAAATATCGTGTCTCTTTACTATTTTATTGATTTACTATTTCTCGTGTTTGTTTTTGAAACCTAGCAACCAAGTTGCTAGAGTATAACTTGAAGAAACCATAATCCTACCTTGAGCTAAAACTACTTTGATAAAGAAGAACTTAAGTGCAACTGAACGTTAATATTCCACTGCATTTCGTGTGTGTTTGTTGTTTATATTCACCACGACGACTCTGATCTTGGGACCAACAAAGTCATTTTCAGAAAAGGGAAAAGTATCAATTTTATTACAAATTATTATTATTTTGTCAAATATATTACAACATATGCATATTATCAAAATATATTACAAACTACCAGTTTTGTAAAAGATTTATGATAGGAGCCGATTTCCGGCAATGAAAAGTTAACGTGGCATACTAGATGACACATCACCATTTAAAATTACACGACATCGTGCAAATATATTACAAACTATTATAATTTTCTCAATCGTATTAGAAATTATATATATCCTAAACAAAAGCTCATACTATCAAATTTATTCTTTTGTTGCGAAAATATATTTATTTATATTTTAAAATGTTAAAAAATATAGTTATATTCAAAAATATTTAAATAAAAGTTTTTTGACAATTTTTTTAAAATAGAAAAAAAATCAAAAAATTCATATTTTAAATCTCCTATTTATTTTTCTCTCATATCTAACTTTGCCAAACCAAAAAAAAAAAAAAAATTCTTTGGTTTAGCAAGTTGTGAGACCATAATAAAAGTATAAGAAAATTAAAATGATGTTTTTCATATATTTTTTCTCTTTTATTTAATTTTTCAAGAATTTTTATTTAAATATTTTAAGCATAATTATATGGTTTAAATATTTTAAATATAAAAAAATATGTTTTCATCATAAATTTAAAATAAATTTGATTGTTTCAAGTATTTATTTAAAAACATATATAGTTTTCAATATAATTGAGAAAATCACAATAGATTATAATATATTCGTAAAAATTACAATAATTTGTAATGTATTTGTACGATGACGTGTAATTTTAAATGTTGGCATGTCACCTGGCAAGTCACGTCAACTTCTCGTAATCAGAAATTTGCCCTCGACATAAATTTGAAACAAAACTAATAGTTTGTAATATATTTTGATAAAATACACTTTTTTTGTGATATATTTGAGAAAATCATAATAGTTTGTAATATAATTATACTTTTTCCTTTTAATAAAATAAATTCATCCTAACAAAATTATGATCAAGTTTTCAAAATATTTTGTTTAAGATTCTAACCTGCAGTAAATAAGATAATTCTTAAAAAATGATACTTATGCTTTTGAGAAAAAAGTGTCACAAATAATTTTCTTTAACCTTTTTTTAATATATATATTGTATACTTATGAATTTTTTCTAGATCAATACAATACTATGTTAATATTAAATAAAAAGGTAATAAATGATAATATTTTTTGGATGAGATAATTTCGGTTATTAATTTAAATGCTTTGATATAGATAATATTTCTATATTGTTAATTTTGTTATAGAATTAAGTGGTTTAAAGATATATAAATAGAGAGAAAATATAGATATATTAATTAGAAAAAGAAAATATAATAAAATAATAATGAGAGTGATGGTTTTGGAGGGAAAATGATATTATTGAAATTATATCAAACTTCTTGTTAATATATATATATATATATATATATATATATATATATATATATAGAGAGAGAGAGAGAGAGAGAGAGAGTCCTAGGGATGTAATCCAGTGATAACTGCTCTTACCATAAGAAATAAGAACCATTTTCGGCCGTAGATCTCGCTCAATCAACAATACAGATTTAATAAAAAAATGCGGGCATTTTTTCCCCAAAAACCTGCATTATAGGGCAATTTAGTCTTTTAGCCTATAATTAAAATTCACCCTTGAATAACCTTCTTAATACACATACAACTTACATCCATTATAGAGTTCACAAACTATCATTATATAGAGAAGATACTATCATTATATATTATCCCTCTAATTTCACACGAATACACAAATATTATTAACATGTGTAATAATTCAAAGCAGTGGGTTTCATCAAACAAAGCAGACCTGCA
>JAPKLW010001714.1:72827-160421 GCA_026898455.1 Plectranthus barbatus
ATTATATGTTGAACTTAAAAAATATGTTAATATAATTTCAATGTGTTTTTTCTTCTTTAATTAATTAAAAATAAATGTGCAAAAGCAACATAAATTGTGGCGTGCGAATAAAATTATAATTAAATCTGAATTAGTTACAATCACTCATTGAACCTCTTCTAGAAACATCACAAGTTGCAAGAATGAGGGTTGACAAATAACAATACAATAATAGCAATACAATCCGTTGTGGAACAAACAAGGGACAGAACCTCCTCAATTATCATCAATCATCAATCTCAACATAGTTAGCTCTCAATCTTATACAGAGTTGATGTAAAGAGCTAATTGAGGTCAATGGAGGCTTTGGCTAAGGGATGCTTAGTACGTGAGAGATGGTGAGCCTCCAAGATCTCAACAATCTCACATTGCCAACAAGGCACACCATATCACCTATCTTCTACATCTGCTTGGTGTTGTGTTATCACACTTTGGAACAAACGAATCTGTACAGAAAAAAACATGAATTAAATTTGAAACTTATAACATATAATGTAAGATTCATAACTATATAATGCATGTATTTACACTATATAATGAATCCTCATAACGGAACAGAACCTCCATAAACTAATTATAATTGACTCACATATAATGCAACTATTACAAAACAATAATGCAAGCCATAACATTATACAATGCAGATATAAAAAAAAAAATTGAAAGTACGTACACTAATAATCACTCTTTCAAATATAACCTAAGTACTACAAATATATAATGCAAGATTCATAACTATATAATGCATGTATTTACACTATATAATGAATTCTGATAACGGAACAGAACTTTCGTAATCTGATTATAACTGGCTCACATATAATGCAACTATTACAAAACAATAATGCAAGTCATAACATTATATAATGCAGATACAAAACAAATTTGAAAGTACGTAACTCTTTCAGATATAACATAAGTACTACAAATATATAATGCAATTCATATCGATATATAATGCACATCTTCAAATTAAACAATTAAGAGTGAAAACACCAAACCATAAACAACAATCTACGAAACCTAATTCAAAATCTGGAAACAAATCATCATTAACCCATACAACGAATCTTCGATTCTATCACCGTAATCTGGAACAGAAAACAACTGATTCTATTACGTAACAGATGAAATTTATCAATTCTTACATTTCAAAGGATCCATAACTCGCCGACGACGATGACGAACACAAACGACGACGAACACAAACAATAACGAACGCAGATGATGGAGAGCGAATTTCATAGAGAGAATGAATGAAGAAAATATATAATCACAGTGTTATGATCTAGTACTAATAGACCCGTTACCCGCCTGTTACACCACTGGACTCCGACCAGGCTCTGATTGAGCCCAGGTTCCACGCGCTAGGGTTCGAACACCCTAGCTCTTCAAGCTTGGACCGCCTCTTCCGGATCTCACCGTAGAACGTCAGAAAACCCCAGATCTGTGTACCCCAGCCTCCGCAAACGAAAGGGACAAGATGTTGGCTCAGACCTTACCGTACTGAGCACCCCAAACCCTCCTCTGACCAAACGAGTTGCAGGAACACGAAGGACACGGCTTAAACCCTCTCTAGCCCTCAAACTCACCACCGAAACCTCACAAGAACACTCAGATTCAAAGAGAGAGAAGGAGAGACATCAGAGGACGAAGAGAGAGAGAGCGGCGCAATTAGGGTTAGGTTTTCTGAATAATGAAAGAAAAGCGGGTCACACAATATATATAGTGAGCCGAGAATAACCGCCCCGTGTAACTGTTTAGCCCGAACCAAGCCCCAACTCAGAAATCGATCCATAAACCCAACCATAGGTAAGTGGGCTCGGAAAGGGTAAGTATTGGGCTAAAGAAAATAAGCAGCCCAAGTAAGCATGGCCACATACTCCTACACACAGAAGGAATGAAGATCGCAAATTGCAAATCGCAAAGGAAAGAAAGATCGCAAGATTTAAATTAAGATTCTAAAAAGATTTGAATTCATTAAGTACAAAATTACCCCTCATTTTACAATAATGAAAGTCAATACATATAATAATGAAACACGGAGGAAATTTAATCTCAGCTGTTGATTTCAAATTTTGGATGGACGGGATTTGTTCTTATTTTCACATGGTAACTATGGTTCTCATATGATCACTCCCCTAGAGTCCTATATATATATAGGGAAGGTTTTGGGTTAGGCAGGCCTAAATGATTTAGGTGGGTTTTATCCATTAACCCAAGCCCAAGCCCATATAATATACCCTAATTGGGGATTAATAAACCGTATTTGGGATGGGTCAACCCATTTGGGTAGGATAAAACCCGCCTAAACCGTTTAGGCCTGCCTAACGCAAGTTTTTGCCATATATATATATATATATATAGGAGGGATCATGTAAAAAAAATTTCCCTGTAAGAAAAAAGAATGAATTATGTTCATCAGATCTAAAAAAATCAATGGCTGATATGCAAACAAGCAATGACTAAAACACAATCAAGCAGCAAAATAATCAAGCAACAACTAAAGCACAATCAAGCAACATTGTAATAAAGCAATGACCTGAATACAATCAAGCAATGACGTGAAAGCAATCAAGCATCTTTCTCATTTTCTCACGTTAAGGTTTTTCTCACTGGATCCGCTCCATATATATATATATATATATAATTCTTAACGTGAGAAAGTGAGAAAGATGCTTGATTGCATTCACGACATTGCTTGATTGTATTCAGGTCGTTGCTTGATTGATTGATTATTTTGTTGCTTGATTGCATTTTAGTTGTTGCTTGATTCAATATCGACCATTGATTTTTTTAGATCTGATGGACATGATTCATTCTTTTTTCTTACATGGGGATTTTTTTTACATGATCCCTCCTCTATATATATATATATATATATATTTTTTTTTTTGATTATATCCAAGGAATTTCATCGTGAGTTTTTTTTTTCTTTCCTGATGTGGGACGTAAGTTAATTTGTCAAACCAGATAATTGTCATGTATTGGAACATGAAGAAAAATTCCAAAGTGCCGAGCATAAATAGTAGCAAGGAAAATACATTTACTTTTACTCAAAAGATAGCAAATATTACTATTTATCTTCCAAATTGGACGAAATTAAAGCTCACATAAATCTTTTCCTACTGTCAAAGGCCGTTAAATAGAGTAAAAGCCCTTTATTTATTTTTTTAATACACTCTCTTCGTATAAGGTTGTCGGAATATGACTCGATCTGCATTGGATTGAGCTCACTGCACCCTGCAAACCATAATAATACATTATGAAAAGCAGAAATTAGTTTATCCAAATAATTAAATTCTTTTGAATAACGAGAGCCTAAGAAACATATACTATCTCTTATATTTCGATCTTGAATAAATATCTTTTGTATTTCGATCTTTAAACGTGAATTAATAAAATAAAACATTTACTCACTTAGCGCAGTCAGTGGAAGGGCTGATCTTGTAAGGAATGCTGACACCGCACTGACCGGGGAGCGCGGCGGCCTTGCTGAGGTTGACGCCGGAGTATGAACCAGCCAGAGATTTCAGGCAGGTGCACACGCTCTGCCGGTCCGCCGTCGTCTTCGCAGCCGAGTAGAGACCCTTAACGCCGTTGCAGCACCCACCCAACGGCCCTTTTCCGGTGACGTAGGGGAGGCAGGGATTCAAGTAAGAAACAACATTGCCGCAACTTATAGCCGCCACTTGCGGTGGTGCAACCGCCGCAATCAGCACGGCAGCGATGAGCATCATGCACAATGACTTCATCAACCCAGCCATATCGCAAGTGTAGTTGATCGAGATTGTATTGAAAGTAAAGAGCAGCTGAATTGCAGTGGTGTGTGTATGTGTTGTGGTGTTTGCATGGAGGTGCAGGGTTTATATAGAGTCAGATTTTGATTGACAATTAATATTAGGTAGTTGGGATGGACAATTAATGCTGCTGTTAATTGTGATACATTTAGTTGGAAATTAGGCGTTGATTTATTAATTTCAACCAATGATTTATTGAATACATTGGCAAATTATTTCAGCAAGCCTATGAGATTTCAGCACCTATTGGTATTTCATTATCTCGATTATTAAGTTTAATTTATGTTTTTATAAAAATAAAAATCAAGTAAAATACAATATAATTTAATTAGTTTATAAGAATAAAAATTAAAATTTTATAAGAACGCAAATTATAATTATAAATTAATCAATTTAATAATCAAAATTTTAGTTAAAAGTTAAAAAATATTATATACCCTAATTGGGTGGGATGAACCCTATGATTCACTACAAAAACACTGTTTATTCGTGACCGGATTCGCAACCAACAAATTTTGGGTCTCGAATTTGCGACAATTTTCAAAAGCAGATATTTGCGACCGATTTGTGACACTTTTTTTCGTTGCAAAATTTTGCGACCGGTGTTTCGATTGCTAATTAATTCCTTTATTTTTGTTATGTTTTGCGACCTGTATTTTTGGTCGCGAATCCGTTGGCTTTTTTTTTGAATTTTTTTTAAATATTTTATTTTTTGTGACCGAGTTTTGGTCGCAAACCGGTCGCAAGTTTTCGCGAATTTAGATTCTATTTTTGCGGAAAATTTATTTGCTGGCAATTCATTTATCCCCAAATCCGTCTCCTTCTCTTGAAGCTCGCCGCCGCAGCTCCCACCTGCACCAACCGAGGAAGTTACTCCTTCGCTCTATATCTCTCTCTCGATTTCCCCTTCTCTCATTCTCTTTCTCCCCTCTCAAACTCACAGTACACGTGATGCAGGGAAATTCACTGCTCGCCACCGTCGCCTCTGCTGCTCACGGCCGCCGCTGCTCACCTACTTCCCCGTTAATTCAGCATTAAAGTGAATGTTTGCTTACTTTTTTTCATTGTTTGCTTACTTTCAGTTCCATTTTCAATTTTATTTTTCGATTTTAACTCGTATAACGCTACTTGCGTTTCTTTAAACTATCAATTAATGTTGAGGGGAGTCTGATTAGTGAAATAATAAATTAAATTTGAGTGTCTCAGCTATAGGCCATAATGAATAACTGAAAATATGATGCAGAAATTAGAAATATAGAAATGTTAAGGAGAGTGGTGGGGAAGGAGAGCTGTTTTCTTCTATCCCTATCACTATTAGCATCATTCATGTACCAAATTAGATAATAGATACCCTGTCTTGCATCTGCATCATTTTTCATTGTTGCTTCCATAAAAGATTTTCAGGCGAACTAGTATTTCAGAATTTAGGACTTATAATTTCATGGATTGGCTTACCTTATGATTCATTTCTTCCATGGTATTGGATAACTTTTGCATTTCGTACAGTTCAATTGCCATCACTGTGCATTCACTCTGATACAACATTCTTTCCCAATTTATTGAATTCTTCCTCTCTTCATTAAGTCCAATTTCCACTTCTATTGCTACATTATCCAGATATATTTTCTTCATCTTGTGGAATCATGATCTGACGTACGATACTAACAAGAAAGTGAAAATTCCTCTATAACTACATAAAACTTTGATTACTTTAGCAATCCCAACAAAAAATATAGCAGCAAATGGAATGTGTGTTTTCTCATTGATAGTCAATTCAGAAATCAATTCCCTGAAAGTGAATAATATGACTAGGGGCCATTTTTGAATGAGGCAAGTCCAATGGCCTGCAGCTGGTTTCTCTACTACTACTTGCTGTTACAGTACTCTGCTGCTGCAATTCCAGTAAATAGAAAAATGCAGCCACTCACATTTATACTATTAATGTCATGCCCTGTTGACTTGGTTACTTTTAGCATCCTTAAATTCTAAAATCTACATGCCCAGTTGCGTGATGGTGGTGCAAGACTTCTTTTTTTACTTAGTCCGACATTTCCAATTTGGATTTTGTGATGCAACTGCCATATTGTCTTCTGGCACTGTTGCTATCAAGTTTTGCTTAGAATTTGCCATCTCCAGTGCTGCAGATTGGAGATAAGCTGCTGAGCAATTTGTGAAGAACCTCCCCGACAAAGTCATTGTCCACCCTAAGTAATTTGTTTGCTTGGTCTCGCATTAGTAGAACTTTACATAGAGAACTCTTAAATTATATTTGTTGTATGATTCTGAGTTATGTGCTTCCACTATGAATCCTATGAGGTTTACATGACTAGTAGAAAGGTTAATACGCGTACAAAAGTGAACTTCAAGCTATTTGGAAGATACATCAACACAAAAGCCTGCACGACGCGGACAACGGCGTCATCTATATGGATATAGATGACGTGTCGCGTCGTCTATCGTCTCTATTTTTCCCCTTTAAAAAAACCCTCGAACAGGTTGTAATTGTGACTGTTCGTCTCTTCTCCCCTGCACCTGTCGTGTGGAGTCGCCTGCGCCTACCGGTGAGCACGGCCGTCCTCCTTGCCTGCGCCCTACCACCGAGCAATGGAATCGTGCCGCCTGTCCCTATCCTTCGAATTGTGAATACAAGTGAGTAGAGAAGAAAGGGAAGGCTGGGGGGCGGCCAAGAATGAGACAACCACTTCCCAGCACCACACAGTATGGGCAATTGCGGCACTAGGGAGGAATCCGCCGTCGTCTCCACCGCGCATCAAGGTCTGGCCTACCACCATCCTTTATTTACCCACCTTTCTCTCTCTCATCTATCACAGATCTAAATTTGTCGTGATTTTGGTTTAAAGAGCGATTTCTTTGATCTGATTACGTAGATTTGGGAGGAAATGGGAATAGTGTTTACACGCTTGTTTTCGTCGGAAACAAGGAAGCTCGGATCCTGGTTCTTGGCCTTGACAATGCCGGGAAAACCACCATTCTTTGTACGAATTACCTTCTTCCTTCTCTTAAACGGTTATCAGTCCGCTACCTAATTCTTTAATCATTTTTCTATTTTGGCATATCGACTTCAGATGGGTGAAGTAGTATCTACAATTCCTAGTAAGCAGCTCGCCATTGCTATTTCTCTTCTTTTTTATTTTTATTTTTTTAAATGTAATGAATACACTATGATGGTGGCATTGTGTTGAAATTGGATTCTTGTTCCTATTGCTTTGTGATAATCTGATTATGGCATTGAAAGAAAAGTGCAGTTTGAGGATAGTTTTTTTGGCTTCCCTAGTCAAATTTATAGTTCAGGTGGTGTCTTGTCTTTATGATTTTGATGTATGTGTTGGAGGTTGATGGATTGGTAAGATGTTAAGCATAATTGTTTAGTGTATGTTTCAAGTCTGGGATCTAGGTAGGTGATACCTTAAAATCTTTCAGTAGGTGATATATAGATAGGTGATACCTTAAAAGCCGAAAGTTAATTGAGCTGTATGAGTTTGAATGCTTTGTATTTGTGATGCCTCTGTATCAGAAACGGAAAGTTACATGTTTGAACTTCGATTCTGCTTCTGTTTCAATTCTATTGAGTTAGTCTGTTTGCATCCAACTATTTTGCTTATATTTGGAACAGTCATACTCTTTCTGATAGGCTTCAGTTGGATCCAACATGAACTAGTTAGATCTGATGAAAAATGAAGGAGCAAGACTAAAATGCAGCGATGTTGTCTGTATTCTAGTGTGTTATTTTGTTGGGATGAAGTGCTTTGAGAATGTGTTTATGTCTCGATTTATAATAATTACAACTATTTTTTAATGAGGTTCTCCATTTGTGTTGATATCTGATCTCTCATAAACAATGTGCAGACCTAGTCTGAATGTGGCATGTGATATTTATTGTTATTGGCTTATCCTGATAAATCACATATTTTCAAATGAAGCAGTGAGCAGCATCATGTTCAAGCAATCGCCGCGTAGAAACCAGAGAAATAAGGGAATCAAAGTGAAGCATGTGTTGAAGATATCTTTGTTGCTGGGAATTTGCGTGTGGTTTCAGATTAATGCATTTCCTAATAAAAGTTAATACCTCGTGATTTGATATCAATTTTCCATGACAAGGAACTGGAACTCCTGATAAGTGGGCTGCCAGACATTGCCTGTGAGTTCTACCTAATTTATCTCCTTAAAATCTCAAGATAACCCCTCTTATTGCATAAGCTGTTGTGTCAAACCATTTCATCTAATACGAAGCATTAATGCCTTCCAGTGGATGATTTGAGGGCGAACACCGAGTACTCTGGGTACACTGCTGCTTCACCTGCCATTCAATGGTTCTGGGAGGTTGGTTGTTCAAGGACTCAGTAGCTCGCCTGCTACAATTTGTGACTGGGACCTCAAATGTGCTTTGGTTTCTTTCGTGGTTTTGACTTCTTTTGTGAATCTGAAGCCATTATGTGATTGCTTAACCACACACCAAATTCCTAACTTCTTTTGTGAATATGAAGCCATTATATTTATATATATAATAACAAATCTAGTCTAGCTCTGTATTTCCTGAGATGTCTTTTTCTGTAAACTATAGTTGACTTCACAAAATCTAGAGGGGGAGTTATGAGTTATCACAAACAAAGTCAAAAGATTATAAATTCGAATTTCATTATATATATACTCTAGATAATGCTCTCTCTAGCTAGTAGTAATTGTGAAAGCAACAACGCTACTGTCTCATTGTTTATTTCCTTATCATTATTTGTCAAAATATGACTTGTTGATTTTTCGGTTGAAACATTTTAAGATGCTATGCTGCCCGATTATCTTTAGGATATTATATGTCAAAATGTGTATTTTATCTCTTCTAATGCTGACATTGTCTTGTATTTTCTATACGACCACATATATGCATGATCGGTTTGAGGCAAATGGAAAGAAGTCTTATCGTCAGATTACTTTGTACTTAGATTAATTTCTTCTTAGATTACTTTGTATTTATACTTAGTTTTCACACTACAACCAAACATATGTAGTTTTGAGAATTATTAAAATGTCATTTTATATTATTATTATTTGTGAATGAGTAATTTAAATTTCATAAATTATTTTATTGTTTTTACAAGATTTACACAATTAAACAAAAAAATAAATAATAAATAAAGAATAGACGATGCGGTCCATCGCGTCGTCTATATGCTAATAGACGACGCGAAGCTCCACGTTGTCTATTAGCGTTTCCAAATAGACTACACATAAATAGACAACGCGGAAATTTTGAATAGACTACGTGATTTCCGCGTTGTCTATTAGCTTTTTTGTTGTAGTGGAAGAAGAGAATGATCTTATTGGCTTTACTGATAGTGATTGGGCTGGATCACACGATGATAGAAAAAGCACATCCGGATACATTTTCTGTTTGGGCTCAAATATTGTTTCATGGTCGTCAAAGAAGCAAGCTACATGTTCTGCCAATGAAGCAGCACATCCAGAGTATATTGCTGCCAATGATGCTGCTTGTGAAGCTGTGTGGTTAAGGAGAATCCTTGCTGATGTTCAGCAAAAGCAAATGAGCGAGACCACAATTTTGTGCGACAACATGTCGGCCATTGCTATGACAAAGAATCCTGTTTTTCATGCAAGGTCGAATCATATTGAAATTCGACAGCACTACATCAGACAGCTTGTGACAAAAGGAGAAATCAAACTTGAATTTGTTGGCACTAAGGAGCAACTCGCAGACAGCCTCACTAAAGCTGTAGCATGTGAGTCGCTTCGAAGATTTCGTGATCACTTTCGGATTATACATTAAGAAGGGGTGTTGAAAGGTTAATATGTATCTAAAAGTGACCTTCAAGCTACTTGGAAGATACATCAATGAAGGTGCATGAAGCTGGAGAATATTCATGAATTATGAAGATACATGAACTAGTTAAATACATGAATTGTATTTAATATGGTCAAAGTGTCTTTTTGTCTATTCCTATGTAAATCCTATATATCCATGTTCTATCATTTGTAATCAATCAAATCAATCCGAAAATCAATTATTCACAAAATATCAAACCATTTTCGTTCCTCCAAATCACTTCAATACAAAATACCCAACAGCTTAAGCATTTTTGCTTTCTGAATTTGATTATGTTAGTAATGTTCGTCTGGTCTAGCGATGAGTTTGGACTCTGGGAGAACTTGTGTAATAAAGCAGCTTTTTCAGGTTGATGTAGTCACGGACTGTGGATATGGTTTAGCTCAATTTGAGTTAGTTAGATTTTTCATGTGTTCGCTTATCAGAAAATGTAACTCCTGTAAATGCAATGTATCTGTTGATAATTTGTTAAATTCATACTTTTTTTGCGTGAAAGATCATCTCATACAATTCATACAATTGATTGATTCGAATGTGAGATTACAACACCTATTTATAGTAGTTTACAACCGTTAAGATTTTGCCATGTCAACTCTAATCTAATGGCTAATAATAATCTTCTAGAGAACTCTATATAAATATCTAGTTCTAGAGAGCTCTATAAATATCTATAAGTGACTTCTAGAATGGACTATTTAGAGGATCTACTCTTTCGGCCTTTAATTTCTAATATGGCCCAAATCAAGTTTATATTTCAATAGAGCTGTATGTGTTTGTTGCTTAAGTATAAGTTTGACTAGGTTACTTTTAGCATCCTTAAATTCTGCAATCTTCATGCCCTGTTGCATGATGGTGGTGCAAGACTTCTTGTTTTACTTAGTCCGACATTTCCAATTTGGATTTTGTGATGCAACTGCAATATTGTCTTCTGGCACTGTTGCTATCAAGTTTTGCTTAGGATTTGCCATCTCCAGTGCTGCAGATTGGAGATAAGCTGCTGAGCAATTTGTGAAAAACCTCCCCGACAAAGTCATTGTCCACCGTAAGTAATTTGTTTGCTTGGTCTCGCATTAGTAGAACTTTACATAGAGAACTCTTAAATTATATTTGTTGTATGATTCTGAGTTATGTGCTTCCACTATGAATCCTGTGAGGTTTACATGACTAGTAGTTGCTTAAGCATTTTTGCTTTCTGAATTTGATTATGTTAGTAATGTTCGTCTGGTCTAGCGATGAGTTTGGACTATGGGAGAACTTGTTTAATAAAGCAGCTTTTTCAGTTTGATGTAGTCACGGACTGTGGATATGATTTAGCTCAATTTGAGTTAGTTTGATTTTGCATGTGTTCGCTTATCAGAAAATGCAACTCCTGTAAAATGCAATGTATCTGTTGATAATTTGTTAAATTCATACTTTTTTGCATGAAAGATCATCTCATACAATTGATTTCTTGGAAAGGTGAAATGCTTGCCACTTTATTTTTTGTTCACTCGTATGAGTATCAGTTGCTGCAGTTTTCAATATTATGTTCTTTCTAGTTGTTATTTATCATTTTTAATATCTTCTAGGAATGTTCATTCGCTGGCCAACCATCTTGTTTTGAAAAAAGAAGCATTGAAATCACAGTTTTTGATATGCAAAGGGACTGAAAATTGATAAAAACATCTGGTCCCCTGTTTCTCCATTCCACGCAGTCTAATTTTGAGAAAGATACATACATCATAATTGTGGCAATCCATAATTACATTTACAGAAACCTCACTACTGCTTCCATTCATTTAGGACATGCCTTCATGATCTCTGCCGTGCCTTTATTGTCTTGAGCAACAGCATGTCACCTCAAATAAAAGTAATTGGAGATTCTGTAGTTATAGGAACAACAGTAATCGCATACAGAAATGATGGTTGATGAAAGAATATTAGTTAGAATTGTCTTCTGAGAATCGAATGTCACTTCGTTTGCTAATCCTTGATCGCATGAGATAGTGTTGTTTTCTCAAGAAAGCAAACATGATACTTGATATTTGAAACTCGATTGTCTATGTTCGTTTCTCAACATTTGCTTTTTTGCTTCCATTTGTCTTATCAGCTTAGTGTTCTTAATTCTTAATTCACACGCACTATTTGATTTCTGTTGATCACATATATACCTCACTCCACTACCTCTTCACACAAATTATCCATTTTTTTTTATATATATATAAATTGAATTTCATTTTTTATTATATTTTGTACTTAAAACTATTTCTACTTTTTTTTTTCAAAAACGAGAAATAAAACTCTTTAATTTGATAAATTGATGGATTATAATGGTGGAAATTTTGTATTTTTTTGGGAGAGAAAAAATAAATGTAAAAAGTTAAAAGGATGACTTGTTTGCAGCAGCAGCTATGGAATCATATGCAATGTGATCATGCATAATCTTAATAAGCCATATTTGCTTTGAAGTTTGTTGGGGTGTGTGTATTGTGCAGCACTGCATCACATTGCGTCTGGCCTTCAATGGTCCAATCATGATCCAACACTCGTTTAGTAGAATATGCTCAGTTAAATTTTATCTGAACTACCCAGATATTTATGTTTACCTAATTCTAGAAGACCCAAACATGATCATAGGTTAACTAGACTTGAGTCCTCATGTCTGTTTGTTTGCAACACAATTTAATAAATAATTATATATATTATACACGAGGAGGGATCATGTAAAAAAAATCCCCCTGTGAGAAAAAAGAATGAATCGTGTCCATCAGATCTAAAAAAATCAATGGTTGATATTACTAAAACGCAATCAAGCAACAACTAAAGCACAATCAAGCAACATTACAATCAAGCAACGACCTGAATACAATCAAGCAATGCCGTGAATGCAATCAAGCATCTTTCTCACTTTCTCACGTTAAAAGTTTTCTCACTGGATCCGCTCCCTATTATACACAACACAATTTGAATACAAAAGATAAACAGATGATTGATGCAAATGAAGTGGCCAAATGATTGATGCAAACCTCCATTTCCCTTTGTGCAGAACAAAATTAAGAATATGACATTAAATACTAATAATATAAGAATTCATCCCATCCCATCTACAAAGTAAAATCTCCACAAATAATCTTAGTTATATGTAAATTAGTAGAAACAGAAACCGTTACACCGTGGTGTGAAACACCAATTTACTTACCGTGTGTGATATAAATATATTATTGTACTTATAACACAAGAGAATTCCGTGAACTACCATAGTGGTAACGGAAACCGTTACTCTGTGGTGTGAAACACCAATTTACCAATCTTTTAACCTACACTTTATATCTTCTGAATCTAATTTTCCTATCTTCTCATTTTGAAATAGGTGATTATACTATTTGAAATAGGCACACGCACTGAATTGAAAATTTAGGGTATGCATCTGTCTTGTTCTAATAATGTTTTAAGGTCTATTACTAAAATCTTTCGAAGAGTTATGTATCCGGAAGGATTCACATGGTCCAAGATTCCACACGACCACAAGATATTGTGGTTCAATGAGTTGAAGGTATTTTAAAGTTAAAGTTAAAGTAATTTTTTTAAAATATTAAATAATATCATACATAGTAATGATTTTTTCCAAATGGCAAAAAGAGTATTGGTGGGAATCAAATATTGAGAATGATGTATTGCGCTTATTTATGGATAAAGCCCAAAACCGATACAAAGATATGTGCAGTAGGTTAAAACATAGTAAAGAAAGGCCACCATTACATAGATGCATCGAAGTGGGTCAAGTGGCAAAAATATTGGGAAAGTGAAGATTTCAAAAGTGCTTCAGAAATAGGATCTAAAAATAGGAAAAAAGGGGCGATTGAGGGAGAGAAGGGACCCTCCACACACAGGGCCGGCTCGAGAGCGTTCCATGAGTGTGCCTGCATGATAGTAAGTAATTAATCATATCTTATTGTTTCTTTGAATCTATTATATATATTCTAAACTTGATTTTTAAATCTAAGACAACATAGGCTGCTCAAAGGAGCATCCCAGTTGAAGATGTGGCATACTACGAAGTTTTTGATGCAACACATCGACCAAGTCTTGTAGCTAAATGCCGTCTTTAAATTTGCGACGAGCAGGGGTCGCAAGTCGGTCGCAAACGTTTTGCGATGGCAAGTGCACTCGGTTGCAAAATTTTTAGCCACCAAGGCATTAGCGACCACCAAATCTGGTCGTAAAATGGTCGCGAATTGTGATTTGCGACAGAACACGCATTGTTTTGCGAACGAAATTCCCGTCGCGAATCGTGAATATTTTTGTAGTGATTGAACTTATAAAATTTATCCAAACCATAATAAATTAAAATTATAAAAAATATTAAATGGAAATTAATAATTTTAATAATGAAACAGGGAGTAGAACACAAAAAATGGGATGGAGGATCTCATGCTACTACTGCCTTGCTGTTGGTTCATTTAATGAATTGGGGTCTACTTTGTTCCGTCAGTTTGCCGACTATATTCACAATACATGATATGTATATTCTGCATGCATGCAAGATAAGAATATTATATTATGTAGTTTGTAACAAATGATTCTTGGTATGTATTTTGTGACATTTCAAAGAATATATAAAGAAAAGTATCAATTATATTACTAAGGCAAATTCTCAAATGAGATGGTCTCATCATTTTTATTGTAAGACGAATTTAATGAAATGATGTATTTCTTTATTGCAAATGATGTCATACCATTTTTATTGTGAGACGAATTTAATGAAATGATGTGTTTCTTTATTGCAAATGATGTATTTCTTTGTTGCAAATAATGTAATTTTTTAAAATGAAATGATGTATTTAACTTATTGAAATAATGTATTAAGGTCCGTTTCACAATAAAAAATATGGTGAGACCGTCTCTCAGGACACCAACTCTATTACTAATTATTCACATTTTCTTAAATTCATTACAAACTAAGTATATTATCAAAATATATTGCAAACTATCAGCTTTCGTTCCAAATTTATGACAGGTGCAAATTTTCAGCGATAGAAAGTTGACGTGGCTTGCCTGATGACATGTCAGCATTTAAAATTACACGTCATCGTACAAATATATTACGAGCTATTATAATTTTCACAAATATATACAAACTATTCTAGTTTTTTCAATTATAATACTAACTATATATTTTCTAAAACAAATGTTCAAACTATAAAATTTATTTTGAATTAATGATGAAAAATATTTATTTATTTTTTATAATTTTAAATATTTAAAAAATATATAATTACACTTATAAATATTTAAATTAAATTTCTTGAAAAAATTTAAAAAAAATAAAAATGAAAAAAATGCTTATTTTAATTTCCTAATACTTTTTCTTAAATGTATTACAAACTATGCATATTATGAAAATATATTGCAAACTTTCAGTTTTTGTTCCAAATTTATGAAGGTGCAAATTTCCAGTGATAGAAATTTGACGTGGCTTGCCTGATGATATGTCAGCACTTAAAATTACGCGTCATCGTACAAATATATTACAAGCTATTATAATTTTCTCAAATATACACAAACTATTCTATTTTATTTCAATTATATATTTTCGTAAACTAATGCTCAAACTATCAAATTTATTTTGAATTAATGATGAAACATATTTATTTATTTATTATAATTTTAAATATTTAAAAAATATATAATTACACTTATAAATATTTAAATAAAATTTCTTGACAAAATTAATAAAAAAATAAAAATGAAAAAAATCCTTATTTTAATTTCCTAATACTTTTTCTTAAATGTATTACAAAATATACATATTATCAAAATATATTTCAAACTATCAATTTTTATTCCGAATTTATGACAGGTGCAAATTTCCAGTGATAGAAAGTTGACGTGGCTTGCATTGCCTGATGTCAGCACTTAAAATTACACACCATCGTACAAATATATTACAAGCTATTATAATTTTCTCAAATATTTACAAACTATTCTAGTTTTTTTCAACTATAATACTAACTATATATTTTCTTAAACAATGTTCAAACTGTCAAATTTATTTTGAATTAATGATGAAACATATTTATTTATTTTTTATAATTTTAAATATTTAAAAAATATAAAATTAAACTTATAAATATTTAGTTAAATTTCATGAAAAAATAAAAAAAATAAAAATGAAAAAAATACTTATTTTAATTCCCTAATACTTTTTCTTAAATGTATTACAAACTATGCATATTATGGAAATATAATGCAAACTATCAGTTTTTGTTACAAATTTATGACATGTGCAAATTTTCAGTGATAGAAAGTTGACGTGGCTTGCCTGATGACATGTCTGTAGGGATTTGCCGGTGAACTGAATCACCAAATCCAAATAAACCGGATCGTTTCATGGATGTTGAGAGCAATAAACATACGATAATCCTAGCATGCTCCAATGAATTTAATGCAGTGGTTATACGAGTTTACCTTAACTCCGTCGTCTCAGATCCAATCTTTCGCGTTTGAAATCCAATCTCGATTCAACCATGCGATTTGATTAACACTGCGGAAATAAAAATTAGAACCAGATCTAATTTCAAGAATTAATCAAAACAAAGAGAAGGGAAGAATAATATGTTCTCCAGATTAGGCCTTCAGATCTGTATCCCAATGCTGATCAATCCTGCTACTGGTGAGGATTCCACAAGATTGTGAATGTGTAGGCCAGAGTCGAAAAATCGACACCCAAACACACCAGAGGCCGCCGCCCACTTCTCTCTCTCCCTAGGGTTTCGAACTGATTTGAATGTTCTAAGGTTGCTAGGGTTTCAGAGAGGGATCTGTCTATTTATAGACCTAGGGTTTTAACCCTAATGGGCTGCTGGGCCACTTTTCAGGATATTTAATTTGGGCCAGACCTGGGACCTAATGCAAATAATAAAGTGGGCCTATGAATTAATTAATTCCCATGTCCACAACCCAGGACACAATTAATTAATTAATATTAATTCTTTTTTCACCACAGAATTAATACTGACCTACCCCTTTATTACTACGTTATGAGAACGGGCTGCATTTACTTGAGAATCCCCATATTTAAGGTTACCGGATATTCATTAATTAATCGGAGCTTTTGACAAGCTCTATCTACAATTAATTAATATCTTATATTTCCTGAGCAGTACTACTCAAACCTTATCACTCGTGCTTGAACTTAATCAGCCTGCAGGACTTTAGCACGATGAACATTATTGAGCTCCTCAGAGATTGTCCCCATCCTATTACTCGGATATGGTTGCCTAACTCCAGTCTCAGGCTGTTCTACACGAACTGCTACTACCCAAGATGCGGGTATACGAGCACGTTACTCAGGCTCTCCACCATGGCAAGTCAAAGTAATAGTAAACCCGTGCATACCCCTGAACCTTCGTTAGGGTTTGGACTCAAACAAGATCAAGATCTTGTATTCTCTGATGTCAGACAACAGAGTACATCTCACTGTGGTCCAATCAATACGCAACCGCACGTATCAGCATATCAAGTAATCAAGACAAATTACTTCTTTCCGACTATGCTGCAGCCTATACCGACAAACTTATCCTCGTACGCTGTCTCGGCTGTGATAATATTTATATCTCACTAGGTCAAGTGATCATACTGTCTTCTGCGATCTATAACACGCCGTATGATCGTCCCTATCGGTGAGATAAGAGGATACCGTTGTTACTCGCATGTAAGTTTGTTAACAGATAGGAAATACAGTTGAATGTATACTCATTGTAATAAATGCTTTCTATATACAAAACCCAACAACCTCCCACTTATACTCAAAGCATTACACTCGCTATTACAGAGTATACAGTGCGTCTATCTAGCCTATCTATTACATTAACCACTGCTAGTGGTAGGCATCCACCTCAGACCCAGTCCACGAATATGTCCTTCGTAAACTTTCTGTGGCAAGCTCTTTGTGAATGGATCAACTAGGTTGTCCCTAGTGTCAATCTTCTATATCTGCACATCGCCCCTCGATATGATTTCTCGTACGATATGGTACTTTCTCTCTATGTGTTTGCTTGCCTTGTGAGTCCGTGGTTCCTTCGAGTTCGCCACTGCACCAGAGTTATCACAATAAATTGTGATGCTCTTAGGCAAACTCGGAATCACATCCAACTCTAAAGGTAGTTCCGGAGCCATACCCCTTGTTTCGAAGCTTCGGAGGCAGCGACATATTCTGCCTCCATGGTGGAGTCAGTAATGCATTTCTGCTTTGCGCTCCTCCAAGATACAACCTCACCTCCCAAGGTAAACACATAACTTGAGGTCGATTTCTTCTCATCCTGGTCCCCTTGGAAATCCGAATCTGTGTAACCCACAGGGCACAAATCCTCACTTTGATAAACCAGGCAGTAATTCCTAGTTCTCTTCAAATACTTGAGGATGTGCTTTACCGCAGTCCAATGCGCCTGTCCAGGGTTAGACTGATATCTTGCTACCATTCCAACGACATAACAAATATCAGGCCTGGTACACAACATTGCATACATGAGGCTACCCACCGCAGATGTGTATGGTACAAGACTCACCTCATCTTTCTAACTCTGTGTCATAGGACACTGCCCAGTAGAAAGATGTACGCCAGGTTTGAAAGGTAGCAAGCCTTTCTTGGCGAGTTGCATGCTGAACCGGGCTATCACAGTATCCACCTAGGATGCCTGGGATAAGCTTAACATCCTTCTCTTACGATCTCGTAAGACCTTAATCCCAAGGATGTACCCAGCTTCTCCCAAATCCTTCAATTGGAACTGTTCGGATAACCAACGTTTAATCTCCAACATCACTCCCTCATTGTTTCCAAATAGGAGTATGTCGTCCACGTACAGTGCAAGAAAAACCACGCTCCCACTAACACAAAGTCTGTATACACAACTTTCATTCTCCAACTGTGAAAATCCTTAGGACTTAATCACATCATTGAAACGTAAGTTCCGCGACCTTGAAGATTGCTTAAGTTCATACAAGGACTTCTTAAGCTTCCAGATAAGATGTTCTTCGCCTTTGCGCACGTATCCCTCGGGTTGCTGCATATAGATGTCCCTACCTTCTTCAAGGTAACTGTTTAGAAAAGCGGTTTTGACATCCATTTGCCAAATCTCGAGGTCCAGATGCGCTGCTATGGCAAGGAGTATCCAAATGGACTTGAGCATGGCTACCGGTGAAAAGGTTTCATCATAGTCTATGCCCTCTTTCTGACTATAACCCTTTGCCACCGGCCTGGCTTTGAAAGCCGTAATTTCTCTATCCGCTCCCTTCTTTCTCTTGTATACCCACTTGCACCCTATGACCCTAAAGCTATCAAGCAGCACAACTTTCTGGTATACATTCATAGCGGTTATGGATTCAATCTCAGAATCCATGGCGATGCGCCATTTCAAAACATCCTTGTCCTGCACTACCTCTTCGTAAGTCAGTGGGTGAGAGTCCTCATGTCCGTCTTCATGGCCCAAGTCCGACGACTCACCCACGAACATGTATCTTTCCGGCTGGAAAATGACTTTCCCACTACGATGAGGCATCAATGCCTTGTCAGCAGTTGGTGCAACAACTTGTGGTTTTGCACCTTGCACACAAGAACGCGCCCATGGTGCTGTACCTCTCACAGGTGCACCCACGTTTGCACGTTCCCCTTCCTTTGGAATCACATTCTCATCTTCAATTTCTTGAAGAACTATATCACTCCTTGTCTTGTGGTTTCTCACATACTCGTCCTCCAAGAATCTAGCGTTGGTGCTAATAATGATTCTCTGACTCTCTGGACAGTAAAAGAAACCACCTTTTGTTTGCTTGGGATAGCCTATAAACAGCATTACCTTAGACCTGTTTTCTAACTTATCAGGTTCCTTCGTCAGCACTTGTGCCGGACAACCCCATACTCTGAACTTGTACAAACTGGGTTTGCATCCAAGGAACCGATGTAGAAGGCACCAAGTTTAAGATATAAGCGGTTGTTTCCAATGCGTATCCCCAAAACAAAATAGGTAAGCTTGCATAACTCATCATTGATCTCACCATCTCCAAAAGAGTTCTATTTCTTCTTTCGGCTACACCATTTTGCTGGGGAGTATCCGGTGCAGTCCACTGGGATGTAATCCCATGTTCTGAAAAATATTGTGGGAACTCGTTCCCAAGGTATTCACCACCGCGGTCAGATCGCAGTGACTTGATAGCTTTCTCGACCTTCTTTTCTACCTCAGTCTTGAACTCTTTGAATTTCTCAAAGCATTCAGACTTGTAGCGAAGCAGGTAAACGTATTCATATCTTGAGTAGTTGTCAATGAAAGTGACGAAGTACTCATACCCTCTACGAGCCTGTGTGGACATGGGCCCACATAAGTCAGAATGAATAAATTCCAACACATCCTCTGCTCGAGACTGACTAGCCTTAAAAGGCCTAGAAGACATCTTTCCATCGATGCAGGATTCGCACACTTGATAAGGTACAGGTTGGACTAAGTCCAATGTATCGTCATTTACAAGTTGCTTGATCCGGTTCAAGCTGATGTGATCCAGTCTCAAGTGCCAGAGATATGTAAGATCCTAAGAAGAACTAAGCTTTTTCTTTCTAGGATTATCAATTTCAGATGAATTACATGCAGCATACGCGAAAGTATTATGATGACAGTTAACGACATAAAGAGACTTATTCAGGATTCCACGACAGATAACTACGTTATTACCAATGATAGAAACACCACTATAAAAAATAACTAAATATCCATCAACATAAAGTTCGGAAACTGAAATTAGGTTCCACCGAAAATCCAGCACATATAAAACATCTCTCAAAGTCAAAACAGAATCATCAAAGTACAAGGTGACATCTCCAATGACAGCTGCACTCACTCGTGCTGCGTTCCCCATTAAGATGGTAATCTCGTCATTCTTCAGCACTCTCCTCAGTGTGAACCCCTGCAAAGTGTAACAAACATGATCAGTAGCTCCAGTATCCACTATCCATGAATGAGTAGAAACCGATGCTAAACACGTTTCCATTACAAATGCAAATGACGTACATTATCACTTGGCGTTCGGACAATTCACCTTTCCGCACCCAGCACACCCGTCCTTCCTTGGAGTGATCTTCACTCTCTTCATCCTCCTTGATTTGCTTTCACTGCCCACTTTCCTCATCTTGCTTTCAACACCATCCTCTCCAACCTTAGAGGTTGTCGAACCAGTACTGGAAACTGTCAGAGCAGGTTTCCGTGCATGCATTGAAGATTGCTCCACCACAAAGTTCTCAAGTAGCTCATACAGAGGATACTCTCCCCTTGCAGCAGCAACCTTCTTAAAATCATGGAATGATTCTGGAAGAGAATTCAGAATAATATCAATCTCGCCTTGAGCACTAATATCACCTCCCCGCACAGTGAACTGTCTTATGAGCTCAATCATAGACATCATGTGCGCTGTCACCGAACTATCTTCAACCATTTTTTTGCACACAAGATCATGTACAAGTCTATAGTTAATAGTCCGCTCCACATTGCCATATGATGTGAAGAGATCCTTCCAGATCTCTACAGCCCTATTGAAGTTCTCATACTTGTACTTAAGTTCTCTAGGCAGGCCAGCCGTGATAAGCCACTAGGCGAAATCATCGGCTTCCTCCCATCTCTCATAAAACTCAAGCTCAAGATCACAAACCTCATCATAGCCAGGCACAAGTGGATCCATATAAAGAACATGTGCTTGATTTTTGAGATATATAATGTGTTTGATGCAGAAACTCCATTTAGGGAAGTTTGGACCAGTTAAAGGATTGAGAGCAAGAATATGATCAACAGTAGACATAGACATATCTGAAACAAATAAATAATCTTAATAAGAACATACATGCAAAACATTCAAAAACAAATGCATTGAAAACCTCTTGATAAATCAAATACAAATATTTTCCACTAATAGCCCAAGAGTTCCCACCGCAAGCTACACTCGTAGACATTTACGATGTCACCCTCTACCAGACTGCGGGTTTGAAGGCCCAATCCTTTAATTTCATACCATGTCAGGAATCCTTAGACACATGAAATTAATTATTAGTGTAAAACCTTAGACCAAGCCATCTCTCAAGAATGGAGAAGCAGCAACTGCATTATATTCTAAGATGCCTCTAAGTCCTTAACCAAAAAAATTACTCCAGCCAAAAGAGACAGTTTAGCATGGCGCGTATCCATACCGGACGACCCTTAAAGCCTTCATTATCTAAAATTTAAATCAATCCTAGAATACTCATGAGAAAGAATCTACACTCGTAGATGTTTACACAAAACCCTCCCACAATTCAAATGATTTAAATTGTTTGTCTAGAAATCCAAACAACTGCAGCCCATGTACCTCTGCGAACTAGCAAACTACACTCGTAGACATTTACTAGGACGAGAGACATACTTATAGCCTAGGATCACTTTGTGGAGGTCTATTGATTTTAATTAAAAAATCCGCTTAGTATTTTTGTTTCAAACGGTTTCTTAAATGCGCACATAAATGATATCTTGTCATTATATTTTCCAAAATTTTTGCATGTAATTAAACAAGCCCAAAAATTCTAAATATAATCCAAACAAGAAATTAATCACATAAGCATGCTTATAAAACTATAAATAATAAAGCAGTAAAAACATTCTTTCCTATTATCTACACATGCTTATTGCGCAATTAATAAATCACATATCATACGAGGCAATTAAGACAAACAAAAATCCCTCGTGGTCCCACAAAACAGGAAAAATAAAATAATCCTATCTATTAAAAAAATTGAAATTTGTATTTCAAAATTTGGATAACTCCAAATCTTCTTCAAATCATCACAAAAACTTCCAGGGCCTTGATATCCTCAACCACCAAATCCTTTTGAATCTACGGTTTTGAGATTTGGAAATTGGCCCCACAATCCAACTGCAAACCTTAGGTTTACATCGAATTGCACCAGCCGTCAAACCTCGAACCCTACCGCCGCAAGAGCAGCCGCCGGCCGAAGGCCACCGCCGCCGCCGCCGCCTGGCCAGGCCACGCGTCGCGCACCCCCGCGCGCGCACACCCGCCGTTGTTGTGTGCGGCCGCTACCAATGCAGGCCCTAGGCCTGCACAGTTGTGCCACCGCCGCCAGTGTCGCCCGCGGCCGCACGTCGCGGTGGGCTGCCTACCCGCCACCGTGTGCCGCCACCTTGCGCTGCGTCGCCGCAGCTGCACGTCGCGCGCAGCCTCCTGCCGCTGCCGTGCACTGCCGTCGCCTCGCCCGGTTTCTCTCTTCATTCTTCGACCCGTACAATTACATATTTGAAAAAAATTACAATATCTAATCTATTACAATTTTTCTAACAAATCTAATCACGGATTTTCTCGTTATTTACAAAACATGATTTAATCCAAACACGGATAAACCACCGCAGATTAAATCGAAACGGGTTGCCACGAGGAACAAAAACCAAACACCACAACAATTCAAAAATTCATACATGCATAATCAAAATTGCTCATCCAATAGAGCCACAAAAACAATGCACAACTCTTATACCAATTGGAGGGATTTGCCGGTGAACCAAATCACCAAATCCAAACAAATCTGATCGTTTCATGGATGTTGAGAGCAACAAACATACGATAATCCTAGCATGCTCCTATGAATTTAATGCAGTGGTTATATGAGTTTACCTTAACTTCGTCATCTCAGATCCGATCATTCGCGTTTGAAATCCAATCTCGATTTAACCATGCAATTTGATTAACACTGCGGAAATAGAAATTAGAACCAGATCTAATTTCAAGAATTAATCAAAACAAAAGAGAAGGGAAGAATAATCTGTTCTCCAGATTAGGCCTTCAAATATGTATCCCAATGCTGGTCAATCCTGCTACTGGTGAGGATTCCACAGGATTGTGAATGTGTATGCCAGAGTCGAAAAATCGACTCCCAAACACACCAGAGGCCACCGCCCACTTCTCTATCTCCCTAGGGTGTCGAACCGATTTGAATGTTCTAAGGTTGCTAGGGTTTCAGAGAGAGATCTTTCTATTTATAAACCTAGGGTATTAACCCTAATGGACTGTTGGGCCTCTTTTCAACATATTTAATTTGGGCCAGTCCTGAGACCTAATGCAAATAATAAAGTGCGCCTATGAATTAATTAATTCCCATGTGCACAACCCAGGATACAATTAATTAATTAATATTAATTCTTTTTCACCACAGAATTAATACTGACCTACCCCTTTATTACTAAGTTACGAGAACGAGCTGTATTTACTTGAGAATCCCCATATTTAAGGTTACCGGACATTCATTAATTAATCGGAGCTTCTGACAAGCTCTATCTACAATTAATTAATATCTTATATTTCCTGAGCAGTACCACTCAAACCTTATCACTCGTGCTTGAACTTAATCAACCTACAGGACTTTAGCACGATGAACATTATTGAGCTCCTCAGGGATTGTCCCCCATCTTATTACTCGGATATGGTTGCCTAACTCCAGTCTCAGGCTATTTTACACGAACTGCTGCTACCCAAGATGCGGGTATACGAGCACGTTACTCAGGCTCTCCACCATGGCAAGTAAAAGCAACAGTCAGCATGTTCATACCATCGTTAGGGTTTAGACTCAATCAAGATCGAGATCTTGTATTCTCTGATGTTAGACAACAGAGTACATCTCACTGTGGTCCAATCAATACGCAACCGCACATATCAACATATCAAGTAATCAAGACATATTACTTCTTTCCGACTATGCTGCAGCCTATACCGACAAACTTATCCTCGTACGCTGTCTCGGCTGTGATAATATTTATATCTCACTAGGTCAAGTGATCATACTGTCTTCTGCGATCTACAACACGCCGTATGATCGTCCCTATCGGTGAGCTAAGAGGATATCGTTGTTACTCGCATGTAAGTTTGTTAACAGATAGGAAATACAGTTGAATGTATACTCATTGTAATAAATGCTTTCTGTATACAAAACCCAACAATGTCAATAATTAAAATTACACATCATCGTACAAATAAATTACAAGCTATTATAATTTTCTCAAATATACAAAAATTATTCTAGGTTTTCTCAATTATAATACTAACTACTCTTTCCGTCCCACCTCAATTGTCCCACTTTCCTTTTTCGTCCGTCCCACCTCAATTGTTTCATTACTTAAAAAGGAAACTTTTTCACACTCAACAATAAAATATTAATTTCACTCAACTTACTATACACCCACACTCCTTGGTTATTGTGCCCGGTCAACCCGGGACAATTCATCCGGGACGGAGGGAGTATATATTTTCTTAAACAAGTGCCCAAACTATCAAATTTATTTTGAATTAATGATGAAACATATTTATTTGTTTTTTATAATTTTAATATTTAAAAAAATATATAATTACACTTATAAATATTTAAATAAAATTTCTTGACAAAATAAAAAAAATAAAAATGAAAAAAATCCTTATTTTAATTTCCTAATACTTTTTCTTAAATGTATTACAAACTATGCATATTATCAAAATATATTGCAAACTATCAGTTTTTGTTCCAAATTTATGACAAGTGCAAATTTCCAGTGATAGAAAGTTGACGTGGTTTGCCTGATGACATGTCAGCACTTAAAATTACAAGTCATCGTACAAATATATTATAAATTATTATAATTTTCTCAAATATATAGAAACTATTCTAATTTTTTTCAATTATATACTAACTATATATTTTCTTAAACAAATGCTCGAACTATCATATTTATTTTGAATTAATGATGAAATATATTTATTTATTTTTTATAATTTTAAATATTTAAAAATATATAATTACATTTATAAATAAATATTTAAATAAAATTTCTTGACAAAATTAAAAAAAATGAAAAAAATGCTTATTTTAATTTTCTAATACTTTTTCTTAAATGTATTATAAACTATACATATTATCAAAATATATTGCGAATTATCAATTTTTGTTCCCACTACAAGAAAAAAGGCAATAGAAGACACTTAATAGAAGACGCGAATATTTAATCGTTTAGTACATATGTTAATAGAAGACGTGCATGTATTATTGTGTAGTAAAAAAAAAATGCTCGCTAATAGAAGATGCGGGCATCCGCGTCTTGTATAGGTATATAGAAGACGCGGTTTGCATCTTCTTTTTCTTTTAATTTCTGGTGATAGACGACGTGGCTTTCCGCGTCATCTATCTTAATTTTTTTTAATTTTTAATTGTTGTTGATTTTCTTTGTATGTTGCCACATTTTCACTGTGAATTTTGGGTCTGAGAGTTGTTGATTGTATGCTGTGGTGTTAGGTTTGAGCACTGAGTTCGATGTAGTAATGAGGTACAACAGTGAGATTATTCCGGACACTATCGGTTTTGATGATTTTGAGACGTGGGTTTTCGAATTCTTGACTTTATTACTTTTCATGAACAACTTGAATGTGGTTGTTCTCTCCTTTTGTGATGGATTTTGCGTTGTTCCTGATTTTTTGGTGACTAAAATCTGAAAAGTGTACAAATTTCCTCCTACTGCTGCTACTGAAAGCTCCTCTTTAATCTTGGGCATATTCAGCCTTCCAGATACTAAGTTCAGGGTAATAATCAAACTTCTTTGTACAGTAGCTTGTATATTCTGATAAGATTGTGTATGAGTTTGCCCTTTCATTGTTCTTAGGTTTTCAGGAGTCTTATTCTAGGCCTTTAGGAAACTGATCACGTGCTTCATAATGATCAAGATTTTGCTAGTGTTATAATCGATCTCCATAGAGTGAGTTAAATTCTTTTCACAGTTTTTATTTGTGGTTTCATCTCTCATTCTTATGAGTTAATCTTGTTTGGACACTCATTTAATCTGACTATTAACCGTCTGTGTTGGTCCTCGATCAGAGTGTTTTATATGCAGCGAAAGTATTAAATTTATATTGCACGTATCTTGCTAAGGTCTCGACTTAACAAGTGCTTATCTAAATGTTTTAGCTCGTGTATTTGTTAGTTTGATTGCAGTTTATACTTCAACACATGATGTGGTGAGTTTCAAATATGTCTAAGCATAAAAATTCACTAGAAATTCTACGTCCACTCTTCAGTCCTTTGACTAAAAATTCACTAGAAGAATGAGTACAAGGTCAGGACTGATCTCTAACGTTGAGCAGCTCCTCCGTCTGGTCAACGCGCACCTTCAAGCACCTCAATCTCCAATCTTCAACCGGTGTCACTCCTTAGAGTGAAGATAAACCTCTCTTCTCCTTGGACGTCGACTGTTGGGAGTTTTATAGTTCTTCCCGGAACTTATCCTTGTGTTGGCGTTGCCCGTACGAATCACTCTTGCACCGCAATAGTGACTGCTAGATTCTTTCTAGATTAGAAAGAATCCCAATATAACCTTTGGAAGATAAACTTCATAGGTCTTCGAGCTTCTGTTATGAGAGCTTGCGAAAAGCTTCAATTAAGAATTTAGCTCGGATGAGTTCGCATGATGTAGAGAATATGTTTGATCTCTTTTCTTATCTCTTGTATGCAGAAAGTCACAAACCTTTGAATCAAATAAGGATGACACCTATTTATAGTTGAAGATTCAAACGACTGTTTGAATCTTATCCGTTAGACTCAAAGGGAATGCTCGTCTATCTGCACTCTTCCTTTTTCTGCAGTGGACAAAGACTATTCAAGTCTCCTTGTCTCTGATTGGCATAGCATCTACCTTTAGCCATCTCTTGTCAGAATGGATCCTTTGTAGGTCTGAGCCCTTCTTTTTCATGATGATTGTTCCATCCTCTTGATTGGTTGGGTCTCCTTGTAATTTGTAATCCGTCTGATTCTCGACTCTGTAACTGTTGTTTTAATTGTTGATTGTTGTCTGCTGGCTACTGGTGTGCGTCGGATATCTCCGTAGTTTACTGGAGTTCCTTCTTCAGTATCTTTGTCGCGTTCCTCCACTTTACTAGTCTTTCTTCTTTTTCAGCAATCTTCAGCAGTTTGCAAGTTTGCTGACTCCTTCTGCAAACAAGATTCTCTTCTTCGGCGGTTGTTATTTTCTGGTTGGTGGTATGTAGTCGGAGTAGATCAAGTCTTCACCGCGAAAATGTTTTCCTTCTGGTACGATCCCTTCCAGAAAGTGGCTTATCTTTGACCCAAAGCCTACGTCTTGAGTGAACGTGTGATCCTTCTTCACACTCTTGTTATTGTAGACATGTGCTAGCCATTTGGTGTAGATGAACTTCGCCCAATTTCCACGAATTTGATCATCAATTGCCATCATAACATCAAACTTCTTAGCACTTAACTCTGAGAGTGAGCCAAATTCTCCCACCAGCATCCTTATGACAACCTGTGCTAAACTTCGCATTGGCTCTGCCAGAGATTTCAGCGGTGCTGCTACTTTCCATGAATCGGTGTTTGATTCTGACTTCTATCTCAACCATCTCTTTTTATTCTCGGCTTCATCATTGATCTTGTAGTTGGCTACATCTTCACCATCATTGCGGAGTCCGTACTTCTCCCACAGAACTTCTCGGCATACTACCATTTTGATACCCATAACACTTGTGGTGAAGAATTTTTCATAATTACAAACAACTGCACGTTCGAAGAATTCTGCGACAATGTGCTTACAAAACTTCTTCGGCTCTGCACACGAGTGCTTCCGGAATAGTGGCTCGTACAGTATCTTGTCCTTCTTGACTTGAGTAGCCCTTTTCTGTTCGTTGGTGAGTTCATTAGGAAAATTTCCATGACTTATGGCGATTAGTCGGTAGTATGGAATTGACTCATCAATGTCTTCTATCTCATAGATTCCTGTGAAAGTTGGGTGGAACCATTCTGGTTCTTCGGACATGTTGGTTCTTCCGGATGATTTGTCGGGGAGACTGGTGCGGTTTGAAGATTCCGCCATTGATGTTGCTTAAAAAACATGTAGAGCAAAAGGATTTAGAATCAGAAGGTATAGGATCTCAAACCAAATTTCTTATATACGATCTCTCTTTAACCGACTTCTACTGTGAGCGGTTGGATCTCTCCTTCTGATATGGATGAATCGACGGTTGGGCAGTTGGTGACGGTTCACCTTACGTCCTTCTTCATTGGAACCTTGAGCGTGGCTGACGTGTCTCCTTGGCATTCATCGCCGCCCTGTGCTAGAGTTACTTTGTAATGAAAGCAAACTCTGCAGTTTCTTCATCATTAGATAATCCCGCCTTTCGAGATATATTTGAATTAATTATCTCCTTTTAGCTTGCTGGTCAACATGCGAAAATGCATAGTTTGAACATTCAATTTCCAGCAATGTGAAAGGCCTATGCTGAGAGTTGGGACACAATGTATGATTATACCAGTTTTAATTCAGAATTCCATAGATCACTTAGTTTGCTAAGAGCTGGGACTCAGCATTCTTTCCTTAATCGAGGTGAACTGCATATTCTTCGATCTGATTTGCTGAGAGCTTGGACTCAGCATTCTCATGATTATCTTCAAGCAGTCTACCAAACTTTACTGAGAGCTATTTTCAATGGAAAAGAGTTTTTCATTAGACAATTTGATTTCTTGTCTGAAAATAAATAGGTTGTATGAATAAATCTGTAGGGTTAAGGAGTTAATTGGATTTTCTCGAGATCGAAAGAATTGAGAGAATTAATTAATCTACTTTAGGAATTGTCTGAACTAGAGATTCTTAATAATTTTCTGATGTTCCACTATGAGTAGGAATTAAAATTTGTAATTGTTCAATTTATTGTTTCATGCAAGGCATAATAGGTAGAAAACCATAGGATCTACATTTCCCATATTTGAATCTCAAAATTTTTTTTTCCGAAATTTCAGTTTTAGTTTTAAGTTTAAGTTAATTTAAATTTTGAATACCCAAAATTTACTTTTGATTTTCCCTAACAAATGTTCCAAGAAACTATGTTTTAATACATAGGGTTTTTCGACACTTCACTCTTCTGGGTTTGATAATTTTATTTGCCGCTTTATTATTAGCATTAGCTAAATTGCTAGTTAATTAGCGATCAAATTTTGGCGCCGTAGCCGAGGCGTGAATAGAATTAACCTTACTATTAATTCTGTGATTGGATATTTGAATTAGGTTTTAAATTTTCGCAATTTAATTATTTCTCGTATTTTCGCATTTCAGTTCTCGGCGTCAATCGAAATAAGCACACATCAGTCAACGTGAATATTTAATTCGCATCGGTCGACTTGCACCCACTTCGATCGAAATCGAAGGTCGGCGTTAGTTTTTTCTGTTCTTTTTATTTAGTTTTGTTTTGTTATTTTTATTGGTAGTTTTAATTCACTACCTCTTTTGCTGTGCACGGTCCACATAAGTCAGAGTGGATTAATTCCAACACATCACTTCCTCAAGATTGACTTTCCTTGAAAGGCCTGGTTGCCATCTTTCTCTCTATACAGGATTCCCAAACTCGATGTGGAACTACCTGGATTGAATCTAACGTTCTATCACCCACGAGTCTCTTGATCCTCTTTAGATTGATGTGACCTAGTCTATGATGCCATAGATATGTAAGATCCTCATCAGAAGATGAAAACTTTCTCTTCTTATGATTAAATGAGTTATATGCAGTATTCACGGAAGATTCATGCAAACAAGTTATGATATAAAGAGAGTCTTTCTGTATCCCATGAGAGATAACACCATTATTGCCATTGATAGTAACAAGACTATCAAAAATAACTGAAAATCTATCATTTATTAAACAGGAAACATATATAAGGTTCCGCCGAAAATCCGACACATACTAAACATCTCATAAAATCAGAACATTGTCTTGAAAGCATAATGTAACATCTCCAATTGATACTGCAGACACACGAGCAGCATTACCCATAGAGATCGTCACCGCATCATCATTCAACTGTCTTGTCGGCCTGAACCCCTGCAAAGTGTAACAAACATGATCAGTAGCTCCAGTATCCACTACCCATAAATGGGTAGAAACAGATGCTAAACATGTTTCTATTACATATGCTAATGACGTACCTTGTCCAACCCGCTTGGTCAGACAATCCTTATTCCAGTGATCAGATTTGCCACAACGGAAACACTTGCCCTTCTTCCCCGGTGTCACGATCTTCTTTTTCCCAGAACTTTTGCTTCCAGAGGCTGTCTTCTTAAATTTCTTTCCAATCACGCCTTTAGAACCTTTCGATGAAGCAGGGCAACTACCGAAAGAAACTAAGACTGCCTTTTCAGGTTGCATGACTGATTCAGCTGCCATGAGGTCACTAAGTAACTCATTAAGAGTGTACTCCTTTTTGCTCATGACAACATTCAGTCTGAAGTTCTCAAAAGACTACGGAATTAGTTGAGTATGATATCGACCTGGGCTTACTCGTCAATACCTCCTCCATACAATGTTAGTTCATCCATGAGGTGAGTTATGGAAGCAACGTGCTCTCTCAATGAGCTATCATCAATCATTTTACAACTCACGATTTCTCTCATGAGCTTAAATCTGACAGCTCTATCTGATTCCCCATAAATAACTATGAGACTATCCATAATCTCAGCTGCTTTGTCATAGTGCTGATGTTGTTGCTGGAGCACCTTAGACATAGTGGTCATCATGTAGCACTTGACTACATTATTAGACTTGACCCACTTGTCATAGAGGTTCCGCTCCACATCAGTTGACTCAGCAGTGGGGATGGTTGGACACGGAGTGTAAAGAACAAATTGACGTCCCTCTGCAACTAGGATATAATCTAAGTTGGGCTTCCATTGCAGGAAATTCGGACAAGTTAATTGATTTTGTGCCAAGATATTGATGACATTATTCATAGACATATCTGAAAACAATAATTTATTAAATTAAGAACATACATGCAGAACATTGAAACAAATATGCATTGTAACCTTTTAATAAACCAATACAATTCTTTCCCCCAATTGCCAAGGTGCATCTACTGCAAGCTCCTTTCGAAGACGTTTAGAACAGACCACCTAACCAGACTGCTCTCTGAAGTTCCAGTCTTTAACTTCAATCCATACCAGGTATTCGCTAGCAAATGAAATTAATAATCCAAGATAAAACTAAGACCATGTTCAACCTATCTGGGCAGGGACATCATTCATGAGTTATTACTCAGGCAACATCTAAGTATTTGACCACAATTCTAACTCTTGAAGTTGAAAGGACAATTTGTCATACGTACTAGACCCATGATGCATGCCTCTTACAACCTTTGTTATCTCATTTAAAACAATCCTAGAGAACTTATAAACAAATAAAGTAAGCAGGCTACGGTCGTGTAGACGTCTATTCACTTCACTGTCCACTTCTCACATGTTTAAATTTTTTATTTAGAAATCTCATATATTAGAACATATGAATAAGTAAAGTAAGCAGGCTACGGGCGTGTAGACGTCTACTGACTTCACTGCCCACTTCTAATAAGAGACAACATTGTGGAGGTCTTGTTGATTTTAAAAAAATCTTACTTAGTCTTTTTCTTTCAAAAGGTTCTTATGCACACAAATTATTTTATGTTCCATAAATTATGTCACATCTAGAATTCCATCATATTTCCCAACATGATTCCAGAATTTATAGACATAATTTAATACAAAATAAATCACATAACGCATGCTTTGAACAATATATAATGAAGCAGTAACATGCTTCCCTATTATCTACAACATGTTTTAAAAATAAATAATAAAAGAAGTAGCATGCTTTCCGATTATTTACGAGTGCGCACATAATAAATCACATCATACAAGAACATAATAAATAAAATAAAAATTCTCGTGGCCATAGATGCAATTACATGGGAAATAAAAACTAAACCTATCGATTACAAGACTTTAATTTAATACAGATCTTCAAACTGGGCTCCCACTCTTTAATTTGAAACCTGCAATCTTGGGCTTGAAAAAATACAGTAGTTTGGGCCTAAAATAAGGGTTTCAGGCCCATTAGGTTGTAAAACCCTAATTTCAGCAAAAACCCTAGTTTCAGCAATTCGGGCCTACAGACAACCCTAGTCCCAAAATCCTAGCTGCTTCTTCCTCCTCCAAACCCTAGATCTACCGCCGCCACAGACCACTGCCGCCGTCGACGACTGCCACTGCTATCGCTTCACAACCTCTGTTGCAACAGGCACTTGCGTGACCCAGCCACGGCGAACACTACCTCTGGTCACGCATGAACGCGGCACAGCCGCTGCTGTGCTGTGGTTCATTTGTTGTTGCTTATGTTCCCCGCCGCGTGCCGCCTGTGCGTTGCCGCCGTCGACCACCATCATTGTTGTTGGTCCTGATTTATCAGAGTCGCCGTGTTCAAACTGAAACACGAATTGCAGCGGAAAAAGTAAACGTCACTTGCACTTACGTTATTAAAGATTGTTTAAGCTCAAGGTATGATTAAAGTTTCTTCACAGGTATACTCTAGCAGTATGATTGCTAGGTTTCAAATCCAACTTAAGACAATAAGTAATAAAATAGTAAAAGAACACAATATTAATAGTGGTTCGATCCAAACAGATCTACGTCCACTCTTTAGCTGAAACACTAAGAATTTCACTAATAAAGTATACGAAATACAAGGAATCGCCGAACACTTGCGGTCGGCAGTGAACTTTCGAGCCGGCCGCAGCAAAGCTATCCTCCGTCACTTCGTTCTTCTCAGACTAAATCTACGGCCAAGTCAAGGGCAGAACCTTCGTGAAACTTGTCCTACACTGTTGGGAAGCTTTTATAGTTTGCTTCTGAACTTGTCTGGTTTGCGACTAATGCCCGTCAGAGTCAATCCTTTTCAGAAATGACGACTGTTGGATCTTCCTACGATGGAAGGTATCCCAATGATTGAAGATTCTAAACCGAAGTCAAGGAATCTCTAAAAGGTAGTGTCAGATATGCAATGGAAGACAGTCCTGGTGTTTGAGGGCTTTGAATACTCTTTATCTCGTGCTCTCAACTGACTACTTTTCACTTGTTCGCTTTGTCAAAGGAATCTCTCACTCAGGATATTTGCGAATGTCGGTAGTGATAGAAGCAGTAGCAGTCTCTCACTTTTGGACTTGTCTTTTATACCTGGAGATTCAAAACTTGAATCTTCATGTCCGTTAGACACAACGGATCTTTTGTCCAAGAATGATTTGACTTTTCCAGTCGCATTTGGCATCGTACTGTACTTTCTGAACTACTTCGGGAAAGCTTTGTCCTTTGTGTGTACTTCTGTCAGAACGGGAGCATAGCATTCGTTGATAGCTATTTCGCCTTGCTAAGCAATCTCAGAGCAATCTGCTAGTCCTTTTGATTGCTAAGCCTTTTCTAGCGGTCTGCTTTTGCTAGTATCTGACTGCTGACGCCTCGGCAAAGTTTAGCACTTGATTCCTTTTATTTCTGATTGCTATCTCTTTTAGCAATCTGCTATATGCTAGCTGCTACAATATGACAAATAGCAAATGCTCGTTATTTAAGCATTCTGCTAATCTTCTTCCGACTGCTGAGTGGGTAGCTTTTAGCAGTCTCTTCTTATAGCATATGATTGCTAACGCCTTAGCAATCATTCTCTTTAGCATTCTCTGGTGTTTGCTGGAAGTGCTTCTAGCAACCTATTCTATTATAACTCAATATTCACTATATACAGGACATTACAAGAGTTGCTAGACTATGCTAAAATTCAGCAATGATCGACCAAAAGCTAATGCTTTGATTCAACAAAACCTATTACAAATTTGATCCTAACGGGAGAATTACAAAATAATTCCCAATAATTTTCCGCTTTCTGGTGCGATCAAAACCTACTATCGATTGTTGAGACTCAGTAGATAAAGATATGAGGATTACAATATTTTTGCTAGACAAACTATCTCAGAATTTTACCCACTTAATGTCTTTAGCAAAATGATTGGTTTTAAATAAAATTCCCCCTCAAAATATGCTGGGAAATTTTTTTGCTTAACAATACACAAATAAATGCTGCAAGTATAATATGCTAGAAATCCTAGCATCTTTCAAGAATAGCAGACATTTACCAACCAATCAGCATAACATCCACATTTAAATTTGTTGAATACACGAAGAGTGTATTTCAACTGATGTACGCATACAGAAAATCAGAAGTGGACAGTGAGATTTTATCACGAATCTGATGATTTCATATATGTTTTTGAAAATATGAGTACAATGAAATCATTCAGAGACAACAAAAGTATAAATAGAAACAGAACAGAATGTGAGCAAGAGATAAACGACCTTAGCTCTGGGGATCAGGTGGAGGTTTTGACTTCTCAAGATCATCAATCCTTTTCATAGTCAAGGCCATGAGATTCTCCATACTTGCTTGATGGTCTGCTCTCTGCTTAGCTTCTAACTCCATTCTCCTCTTCAGCATGGCCTGTAGGAATTCCCTTTCCTTCCGCGTCAGCTCTTCTTTCTCTGCTTTAATCTTAGCCTCCTCAGCAATCATTTGTTCTTCCCCCTCTTTGAATGCATCCAAAACAGAGGTTGAAAAAGACTTGTGCTCATCAAGATCAACTTGAAAAGTGACCACACTTGTCTGTACCGTAGAGACGGCTTATTCCACGTGCGTGATCCTCTCCTTAACCTTACCAACCGTTTGCTGAACCTCAGTTATAGAGGTGTGAACTTCAGAGACTGCTCCTCGTACATCAGCAATCTCCTTCCGGACCTCTTCAACTATTCTGGCTTGCTGAATGTCACGTTGGTGGAATGCTGTGTTGATCAGAGAAGCCACGTAGGATTGAAGGTTTACTTGCACGGACTCAGCAGAAATGGGGGTATCCGGGACAACCATTTTAGTTCCTGTTGCTATGGTATGATTTCCACCATCTTCACCATCTACTATCATCTCAGCAGACTCTGTAACTGAAATCTCAGCAGAGTATGTGATTCACCATGCTCTACCTGAGAGATTGCTTCCTCACCAAATGAGCGTTGTGTAGATTCCAAGTCTCGGATTTGATCCACGGTAGCACGTTCAGCAGCTTCTGAGGCTAATTTATCTTCTAATAATTTTTGTTGCGCAGCCATGTAAATGACTTCCTCATTCATAATGCGTTGTGCTCCATCCATGATTTGGGCACACTCGAGTTCTTTGTGAATGAGCTCTTCAATGTCCATTGTGAGCCATTGGAAAAGCCATCGATCAGCATTCCCAAGCTCTTTCTCTTCTACATCTTCCTTTTCAGCTTCCATCCTTAATTTCATGCTTTCTTTCTTAATTCTCTTGTATTCTGCTTCACGGCGATGCTATGCAGTAGCTGCACGCGCTTGATGCTTTGAAAGCTCAATTCTAGCATCTAACATGTTTTCAGGACCATAAGATGATGGGGGCAATGGTGAATGAGAAATGAGTCTGTGAGCCTTGATAGCACAAAATCGAGTGAAGACTTGTTTATCCGTGAATTGCTAAGCTCCAGCAACCTGATCAATCCAATTATTTGCCTAGACTTCCTCTATTCTCCAGAAATTCGCTCCTTTGCTGATAAACATGAGCAGCTTCTCTTCAAAGGACAGCTGATACATGATGTAATCATATTTCTTCCATCGCCTGAATTCATCTGCTAGCTTCTTTCCTTCGGGCGTGGTCTCATCAAACTCAGTATAGAAGACATTGGCAATGTCTCTCTCAACTTCTTGCATCACAAAATCTTCAATTTCAAAAGCCATGGGGAAGAGATCGGAATTTACCTCATCCATAGGGTCGGTGGGTGCACATAACATTGCCACTTTCCGCAACTTGAACCTTGGACCAAGAAGGCCTATGAGTGGAACTCTGTATGCTTCATGTGTTCCAGCAGACTTCTTCCTTATGGTTTTGGCATCATAAATACCCGCAGATTCTCCTTCAGAATCGGATTCAGATAGCCAAGCGTCAGGAAAGCCAGGATCCATTTGAGTCTCTGCTGACTCATCGGTTGGAAGATCTTCAGCAGTCGCTGCAATTCCATGGGTTTCTTTCACAAGATTAGTAAGAGAGACACTAATCTCAGCAATAGCACTTTCAAGGTTGGTAGCAACGTTCTCAGCACGCTGTGAACAGGAAGAATCAATATCTTTAGAGGGTTCTCTAATAGAAACACACCCTCTGCCTTTAGGTGCAGATTTGTCGTTGAAGGCACGTTCTTGAAGCATTTGAGTAAAAGCTTCATCAGATAGAGCTTCCTCTTCAGGTACTATCTTTTCTGCAACTATAGGTTGAGATGTGATCTCAACAAGAACCACTTTCTCCTTTCCTTTAGGGACAGCAACAGTCCCTTGTGTTATCTCTGCTGATTGCTGAGCAGAGACCGCTGATGCTGACTGATCAGCAGCTTTCTTGGCTTTTCTCTCAATATTGGCCTTCTTGACCTGTTCGAAGTTCCTATCTCTAGCATCAAAGGTTATTTGCTCGATGGTTTTCTGAAATTGTTTCTTTTCGATCCTCTTTAGCTCTTCAGCTCTCTTCTTCTTTGTTTGTCGAACTCCTTTGAGACGTTCGTCAAGACACCTAGCAGATAAAAGAATGTTGTCCAAGGCTTCTTCAGCAGTTGGCTTCTCAGCTGCAGCTTTCTTTGCTTCTTCTTTTTCTGAAAGCATGACAAGCTTTCTCCTTGTCCTCTTTACTTTTTTCTTAGGGGAAGGAATATTGGACCTCTTCCTCTTTGGTATTTTGAGTGCAACGGCACCGAGAGTAATTGAAGGTTGCATGGACTCCTTCTTGGACATCACTTCATTGATCCTTTCCTCTGGCAGATTTCCCAGACTCTTCAATCTCATCGAGCTGCTGGAAACATCACTCTGTTTCAGCATTCTTTTTTAATGTAGCAATTTCTTCAGCAGATAGAGGAATGGCCGTCTCTAATGCCTGGTATCCCAGACTGCTTTCATCTATCTCTTCATCAGATGTGGGTTTGTTGGTGTCCACGTTGGATTTCCCTTTAAACTGACGAGGTCGCTTGAAATCCAATGGCTTCGCTTCTTTCTTGGTGACAGGAATGAAGTCTGTGGGAAGGAGTATTACACCTTGATCAACCTTCTTGTTGGTGAATAGCATCTCCAGATATTTGTTGATCTTCAAGCCGAAATTGACATTTGAGGAGAATGTCCCATCAATGGACATGTGATCATTCTTCTGAGCATGCTCTGCCCATCGCTCGTAGAAAACTTCTGCCCAATTCCCTTTAATATTATCTACCAGGGCCATCATAACAACATACTTTTTGGCTGATAACTCAGAGTATGAGCCAGCATCGCACAGGAACATTTTAATCACCAATTCAGCCAGAATCTTGAAATCTTCCTTTAGGGTATTGATAGGAGTGGCAACCCTGAAGGACATAACTTGCCCTTTTCTATCCTTTAACTCACTAGGTTTCTTCCATAAGTTCCATCTTCTTTCCATCTCCGTGATATCGTTCACCTTGTATTGAGAAATCCTTTCTCCATAGTTTCGAAGGCCGAACATCTTCGCAAGAACCTCGGCACTTACTTCAATAATGTTGCCATAGATGGAGGTTTTGAAAGATTTCTTAGATTCGTCCATTACGAACCTAGCATAGAATTCAGATACCATATGGGGATGAAAATGCTCAGGCTCAGCAGAAAGATACTTTACCAACAGTTCAGAGTCGAGGATCTGCATGATCCATTCTGGGATGTGATTTTTAGCAAGAGGCAAGTACATAATTCTATCCTTCATGATTTGAGCAAGACGCCTATGCTCCTTCGTATGTCCCGTCTGCTCTTTCTTCCGAGCCAAAACAACTTGTTGGCTGTAAGGAATGGAATCATCAATGTCTTCCTTTTTCACAATGCCTGTGAAGCTTGGTGCATGTCGCTCATGCAGCGGTGAACTAGTGATAGGTGGGAATATGAAGGTGGGTGGTTAAAATAAAGAGGTAGAAGTACTGGATTCAGGATTTTTGGAAGAAGAAGACTCAGGATTGGAAGCCATGGATGTGGATTATGAATATCTGATAAGGATTTTACAAGAGATGGATTTGAGAGAAAGGAGGCTCAAAGATTTAGAGAAGCTTGGGTTTTGAAATTTGAATTCCAGAAAGAATGAGACGAGGTTGAAGATTTAAATTTATATCTTCTGATTTAAGATCCAATGGTTGAGGGAATTTCTGCGAAAGATTGGATCGACGACTGAGGATAGTCACGTCCTTTCGTATGGTCTCCCATGCCACCGAGAAAAAGAACTTGAGTACTTTGCATCGTGGCGCTCCCTTTTGTAGTGCAGACGACTGTGCGCATTAAATACGACGTGACGTGTCCCATCAAATTTAATTTCAGATTTCCCACCTTGGATAGTGGGATTGCTGAGATCATAGACTCAGCAAAATGCCATTTAAGAGTAACAATGGGAACTGTAGCTCAGCATCCAACGCTTAGCAGAAGGTATGCTATATTTCACTTTTGATTTACTAGCATACGCAAACTATCTGCTGAGATTCAGCAGTCTGAATATTGATGAGTGTCTTGAACCTTTCGCTGACTTGACCTCCTTCCGTCACTGCTGACTTGATTTGACCGTCCATATACACTTGTCAATTCCTCTTCTCACGACGCTTCGAATTACGAGAGATGAAATGAACCGTTGTGATCTTCTGAAAGATTTTTTGGCAGGTCATAATGGTGGAATATGATCATTGTTTCCCTTATAAATACCCTCCTTGGTTATGATCTTCATAGCCACAATACTCCTTTTAACTCTTCCTTCTCCAAAAAAATACTTTGTCTGTAAACATGCATTCGCCACAAGAAGTTGACATCCGGAAGAACCAGATACTGAATGAGTCAGGCTTGTACACCGATTATGAGTCTGACGACATGGTGGCCGAGGAGGTGATGGTCGCCGTTCGCCAGAATGGCCTTGAGCAGTTCGTCTGCCCCACTCCTCACCACTTCCAAGAGGCTCACTTCCAGGAACTCCTGCGCTCATGTGAGCAGGATGAAGGCACCATCTGTGGTGTCTTCCAAGGAAGGCTCGTCCACTAGACAGCTGCTTCCTTCGCTCGGGACTTCGGCCTTCGCCGGGGTCCCTCATCAATCATGGACTATCGTACGGGGCAGACGGCCCCCGAGTGGTCGGCTTGGGAGAGGTGGAGGTATTCTCCCATATTTGAGTTCAGCCTGACGGTCTCGTCTATTGGGCTCCAGACTCCATATTGGGTGATGTTCTGCATCGTCCATAACATGAACGTCGGCTACGATGAGAATGACCCCTGTTTCTCCACCGAGGTCTGGAGGGCCATGATGGCCATGGATGATAGGGCCGATGTAGACTGGGCAGCCTTCATCTTTGAGGGCGTCCGGGACTGCGTCGCCTTATTGTTGGGATTATATACTGAAAGCATATATGATTAAGTGTTTTGTACACTGGTGTTCATATATGTTGCCTCAACAATACTCGCTGTCTGATAGAACAAACATACAACGAACCATAATATCCAATTATTTCGCCTATAGGGATGATCATATGGTGTGTAGGAGATCACAGAGGATCATATGAATCGTTTGACCTAGCGAGATATAAACAGTATCACAGCTGAGACGGTCCCTGGATAGGCTATCGGTCTAAGTTGCGGCACATCGGTTCATAAGTGGGCTTATCCTAGCTACTTGATGTGTTGGTACATGGTTATGTATTGATGGGATCAACAGTGGGATGTGCCATTCTCATTGACATATGAATGAGCCAGATCCCTAACATACTTCCTATGATCTTAAACCTAACTGAAGGATAAGGGGCACACACAAATTGACCACACTTTGATTTACCATGGTGGCGAGTCTTACATGTACTCTTATACCCGTATTTTGGGTGTTGGCAATTTGTGTGTGGCCTGCTTAGTCTGGACGTTTAGGTAAGCATATACGTTTCAGGATGGTGACATTCCCTGAGGAGCTCACAAGGTTCATTATGCTAAACCGTGCAGGTTGAATTATTTAATTCAGGCATAAGTGAAAAAGGGTGAGTGGCATTACTCAGGAAATAAGAGATTAATTAATTATGGCTGATTGTCATAAGCCAAATTAATTAATGAATGTCTATAACCTTAAATATGTGGATCATGTTAGTTTGGTGCAACCCGTTCCTAATAACGTGGTAATAAAGGGGCGAGTCAGCATTGTTACCGTGGTGAAGGTTAAAGCAATGTTTTATTAATTAATTATGTTCTGGGTTGAACAAGGAAGGATTAATTAATAAAGAGGGCCCACTTTATTACTTGCATCTGATCCCTGGTTTGGCCCATTAATTGCTCACAGCCTATTAGGGTTAGGGTTTCTCAAAACCCTAACACTATATATAGGCCTTCCCTCTATCAGATCATTAAGTTGTGATAATTGAAAATTGAGAGAGAGTGGCGGCGGCTATCTGAGGGAGAAACTGATCGATTTCTCCGGATCTCGGATTCAACTTGGTGGAAAATCCTCACCAGATTTCCAAGGAGCAAGGGAACAGATTAGAAGATCAGATCTGTAGGAACCACTGTCCATCGCCGGTGTTCTATCTCAGATCTAAGGCTATTTCATCGTTGTTGGCTCCGATCTAGATCTCTGCAATTAATTTTGTAGGAGCATGCATAGGTTCGCATGGTTTATTTATTTGAAATTTATTCCTGGTATCCTAAGAACGATCCTTGGCAAGAAATTCATAATGGAAACTCGTGTTGTCCATCGTAGACTCAAACCCTACAATTGGTATCAGAGCCAGGTTGATGTTCTTAGGCTTTATCTTGGATAAATTGAAATTAAATGAATATGTATGTTCATGGATGGATTTAATTTGTCGTGGATGTTTTTGTTCTCATGGCCTTCTCGTTTTTGAATCTATTTTTCACCATGAGAAAATCCGTGGTTAGATTTGATAGGAAAATCATGTAATAGATTTAGATCTATTTTTTTGTATTTTCTTTATTTTTCAAATCTGTAAAATTGAGATCCGGAAGAATGAGAAATAAAGAACGATGAACGAAGAAGATGACATGTTTAGGGTTCAGCCCTTCCCCACCAGATCTCGCTGGCGGCTGCGCCGCCGGCGGCGGCAACCACGGCGGCGGGCGGGCGACTGTGCGGCGAAGGGTGGCGGCGGCAAGGGATCTTCCCTGGGGCTGGGCCGCGCCCTAGGTCTTGCTGTTGCTGCTCGCATTTTTTCAGCAAGCATGGCTGGTCTAGCAGCGGCAGCAGTCATCGTAGGCGAGAACGGGGGCGCGCACGGCCTGCTCGGACATTGCCGGCGACTCTGCAAGTCGCGGCAGCAAGCAGTGTGCGAGGGTGGCGGCGGTGCGCAGCAGATCCGTGTTGTGCACAGCTGGGCCGCACCTTTGCCGGCGCTCGCGTGCCCACCTCCTTCCTCCTTCCCTGTCATTGTTCACGGTGATGATGGTGGCGGTATCAGACGGCGGCCGCGCGCAGCAGGCCCGCGATGTTTTGCTGAAGCAGCGAGCGCGAGCTCGCGGTTCAGGCGCGGCTGCAGCGACTCGCCGGTGGCCATGGCAGTGCCGGGACGTGGCTGGCTCGCTGGCGCGGTCGGCAGCGTCAGCTAAGGTGCAAGCTTCGGCCGCAGGCGGCGGCCGGAGAGGCGGCGCCGGAGGCTGCTGGGCTGTGGCGGCTAGGGTTTGTGAAACTAGGGTTTGCAAAACCTAGGGTTTCCAAGCCCGGGCCGAAAATTGGGCTTCTCAGCCCGGAGGCGGCCCGCTGTTCTGAAATTAGGGTTTGGCACTCCCTTTGGGCCTGAAACCCTAATTGAAGCCCAATTGTTGTTAATGCAAGTTCAAATCAGATTTCAAGTGGTACGGAGGCCCAGTTTGAAGATCTGTACTGAGAATTAAATCTTGTAATAGTTAGATTTAATTATTTTTCAGTTGTAATCTCATCTGAGGGGCCACGAGAATTTATTTGTTTATTTATTTATTCTCATATTGATGTGATTTATTATTTGCGCACTAGTAAATAATAGGAAGCATGATTATTTGCTTTAATTATTTACTGTTATAAGCATGTTGCAATTTAATTTTTGAGCATGTCTTATGTGATTTACTTTATGTTTTAAATTGTGTCTATAAATTCTGGGATCATATTAATTTATGATGGAATTTTTGGGTGTGACATAATTTATGGCAACATAAAATAATGTGTGCGCATGAAACCTTTAGAATTAAAAATACTAAGCTGGATTTTGGTTCTTTTCTAACCAAGATCATTAGACCTCCACAAATACGACCTCTCATTGGAAGTGGGGCATCTCGAAGCGTAAATGTCTGCTTGGGCAGCTTGCATTAGAGGTCCCTCACCAGTTCCAATGCGATGAGGTTTCCAAATAAAACACTTATTTTAAGATGAGAGGTGGGAGCCTCTGAGCAAACGTCTGCTGGGGCAGCTTGCATTGAGACAATTTTCACTGGTCTCTAAGATTAATCTATGTGGGATAACAAAGAATGTTAAGGTCAGGACGCATGGGTCTAGTACGTATGTCGAATCGCTTTTTTAATATTCAGAGTTAGGCTTGTGGTTACTTTTGCTTAGATGTTGTCGGGAGTATAACTCTTTTGAGATGTCCCTTCTCCGGATAGGTGAACATGGTCTTGAGATCTCCAATATTAATTTCTTTTGCTCAAGATACCTGGCATGTTAAGAAATTGAAGGATCATTTTGGTCTGGTTGAGCGTTTGCTGTAAACGTCTGCTGGGGCAACTTGCAGTGAATTAGCTTGGGCAATTGGAGGAAGCAAATTGCATTGTTTTATCTAAAGGTTCTATGCATGTTTGTTTCAATTTTTCATAGTATGTGCTTACTTTAATTCGCTTATTTGTTTTCAGATATGTCTATTATTGCATCGCTCATTAATTCAATCGTACACAATTCCTTGACTGGTCCGAATTTTCCTAGATGGAAAAGTGACATTGTCAAACTCTTAGATTCATTTGGACATTTGTTTGTTCTGCAAACTCCCTGTCCGAGTTCACCGACTGATACATCTTCCGATGAGGAGCGTGCACAGTATCACATGTGGATGTGGTCGAATGGCATGGCTAGACAATATATCTTGGCTGGTATGTCAGATGCACTGTGTCCTTGTTATAGTGATGTATGGCTTGCGCATGACATTATGTGACGTCTTGACGTAGCATATGGCGGACTCGATGGACATGCTAGATCCAGTCTTATCAAGCGTATTGTAAGACAGAAAATGGGTCAGAACTGTTCGGTACGTGAACATGTGGAATCGCTCATCCAGCTCATAGATGAGTACACATTCATGGGTGGTCAAATTGACAATGATGTCAAAATTGACTTGATACTCAACACGTTACCGAAGTCATTTGATGACTTCAGAATTTCTGTTGAGAAGAACAAGAGTGAGTATACTGTTCACAGTCTGCTCAAAGATCTTGTATCAATAGAAGCTTCTTCAGTCTTTTCTGTGAATCACTCTGATTTGCCTTCGAGTCGAAAGAGTGATGTCAAAGAAAAGAGGAATGAAGGAAGCAGTGGGAGCAGTCTTGCATTATCAGTTCATTCCAGATCTCTTGCTAAAAGTTCTTCTAAATCGCGTCAGCATGACATGAAGAAGAAGAATGGTAAAGGAGAGAATAAAGGAAAGAAAGATAACAAGAAGAACAAGTGTTTCAAGTGTGGCAAGAAGGGTCACTGGAAAGTAAATTGTCCAAGTTTGATAACTAAGGGACAAGGTACGCCATCTTTTGCATTGCATGTTGAAACATGTTTAGTATCGGTTTTCTAATCCTTAGTGGGTAGTGGTAACTGAGGTCACTAATCGTGTTTGCTACACTTTGCAGGGGATCAAGCTTAAGGCTTGAAGATCGCGGGATTACCATCTCCAAGATTAATGTTGGAAGTTGCTACTTCAGCTGATGGAGATTTTACTTTGAGTTTATGTTAAAAACTCTGTTTTAATTCAAGTTTCTGAAGAGATGTTGTTTTAGTTTTGATAAACATATTTTTCATCCATTGGATTATCAGTTATTCGATAGAGTTTTTCTATCGTAATGAATAACAATGTTTTCTATTATGGATGTTTATCTCTTCATTACTGGATTACATAAACTATTAGTGTTCTAAGGTATAATTTAAAGAATAGCTATAAAGATAGGTTACATCAGTCTAAGTAGTTTTAAGTAATTCATGGAATTATGGATCCAATCCAGGTATTCCTAAGAATGGTACTTATGACAACTACTTAGAGGTATAAGATGTTAACCAAGGTCTTTTAATAGGAGAGTATATCTATAGATTATTTCGTGTTTGCTCTGATTTGCTGGTTTGAGTCTACTTCCTCAGTTGCCTTAACAGGCAATGATACTGTAATCATTTAAGATTTGGATATGTTTATCTAATTCACTACAAGTCTTAGTCTCTTGCTTTAATCAAGAGCGTTCAAGACTAAGGTGGAGAATGACTTAAACAAGACCGTAAAAACATTATGGTTCATTCATAATGGTATATCTTAAGTGATGGGGTTTTACAATATCTGACAGAGCAAAGGGATTGCATCCCAGTTAACTACACCTATTATTCCTCGATTGGAATAGTGTAGGTAAAACGAAATAAGATTCTTTAAAAGTTTATAAGTTATGCCAGCTTTGCCAAATTTTCATTTTGGGAAGAGCGCCAAAAGCAGTTGAGTGTTTGCTTATCTAGTGTCTTCTAAATCAGTTTCAAATACCCTAGCAGATCTTGACTCTGTCAAAAGGGCAATGATGGGTAATTCGGTTGTTAAGCTGAAATATGAATCTGATTGTTATGGAAGAAAGGTTTAAGCTAGTACTGCTTTGTGGGCTATTCCAGGTAAACGAAAAAGATGGTTGCTTTGTATATCCTAGATACAAGCAAGTTGTATGGGATGAAACCATGAATCCAAATGTGAGTTTGTTCTCTAACGTTTTAGAGAAGACAATTCAAATCCATCAGGAAATACCCCGTGGCATATTGAGCATACCTTGGAAGGTATGGTACCAATTGCACGGTCACCTGTGTAAGGTGATAAACCACAAATTAATGCACCATTAACCGACAACATAAAGGAGCATCGTTGCAGTGGGAGGTTGCCTTAACAGGCTTAATGGTACTAGTTCGTGGAAACAATCTCTGGACTTGTTCCCAGCTAAACGAACAACATCGTACTCATCCCTTAAAGCGCAACTAAGCTGTTAAGACAAATGATGTAATTTAATATCATCAAGTCATGAATTCAGAAATGAATCAGTAAAAGTTGTGGTTGTATATCAGGATCAGTGATTGCCAAATAGCTTACCAGCTATAAGTAACTGATTGATATACAAGGAAAGAAACTCTCGAATGGTAACCTAGTATATTCGAATATCTAGGTTAGTGAGCAAGGTATGTTTTACAACAGGACTTTCTCACTGGTTGCAGCTGTTAAACCCATTCGAATTCTTTTAACCATAACAACACATATAAATCTAAATATCTGGAAGATAGATGACGTCATCCGTATTTTATAAGCGGGTACCTTGATAAAAGGTGACGACATCTATATGCAACAACCAGATAAGTTATGTGCAAAGCATCATGTCTGGAAGCCAAGGTAGTTCAAGTATGAACTTAAAGGAGATTCTATGTCATGTAACAGACATTTCGATATTGTCTATCGAAAATGATAGTTTCATGTACCAGTTATGTGAAAGCGGAAGCGTGGTTTTTCTTGCATATTATGTAGGTGGTATTTTCACATTCGGAAACGGTGTGGATATATTGTCAGGCATAAAGGATGGTTATCCAAACAATTTCAGAAGTAGGACTTATGAGATTTTGGAACATCTTTTGAATTAAAGTCTTGTGTGGTCACAAGAAAAAGGATGTTCAGGTATCTTGAGTCGCTTAAATTGATTCTGTGGTGTATCGTTCATAGCAAGAAAGATTGTTATCTTTCTATATTGTAAATGAACGAAGTTAGATATCTATTATGCTATAAGCATGTTAAACAGATATCAGTTCAATTCTGGATAGGCTTATTGGTTAATGAATGAGCCTTGTGAGTTGAATGGCATCGGATATCCAAGAGGATCGTAAGGAAATGAAATCAACCTCTAACTATGTGTTGGCCTTGGAGGAGGAGTTATAGGAATCCAACACAGAAGTGTGTTGTGGATTCCGGTATGAAGGCTGAGTTTTTGTCAGCTTCATTAGCTTCGCAAAAAGCAGTATAGCTCCGATGCCATCCTCTAGAGGTGTGTGTTCTGAGTTTGCCTAATTAAATCACAGGGAATTGTGATTATGTTGGTGCAATGACAAACTCAAAGGAACCCAAGACTCACAAGGTGGTGAAACACATAGGATGTGTGGAATCACATCATACGAGAAATCGTGACAAGAGGTGACGTGAATGCAGTGGGAGTGATTGACAGTATAGACACACTTAATACTTTGGTAAAGCAATGGTATTACGCTTTAAGTATAAGTGGGAGATTGTTGGGATTATATACTGAAAGCATATATGATTAAGTGTTTTGTACACTGGTCTTCATAAATGTTGCCGCAACAATACTCGCTGTCTGATAGAACAAACATACAACGAACCATAATATCCTATTATCTCGCCTATAGGGATGATCATATGGTGTGTAGGAGATCACAGAGGATCATATGAATCGTTTGACCTAGCGAGATATAAACAGTATCACAGCTGAGACGGTCCCTGGATAGGCTGTCGGTCTAAGCTGCGGCACATCGGTTCAGAAGTGGGCTTATCCTAGCTACTTGATGTGTTGGTACATGGTTATGTATTGATGGGATCAACAGTGGGATGTGCCATTCTCATTGACATATGAATGAGCCAGATCCCTAACATACTTCCTTTGATCTTAAACCTAACTGAAGGATAAGGGGCACACACAGATTGACCAAACTCTGATTTACCATGGTGGGGAGTCTTACATGTACTCTTATACCCGTATTTTGGGTGTTGGCAATTTGTGTGTGGCCTGCTTAGTCTGGACGTTTAGGTAAGCATATCCGTTTCAGGATGGTGACATTCCCTGAGGAGCTCACAAGGTTCATTATGCTAAACCCTGCAGGTTGAATTATTTAATTCAGGCATAAGTGAAAAAGGGTGAGTGGCATTACTCAGGAAATAAGAGATTAATTAATTATGGTTGATTGTCATAAGCCAAATTAATTAATGAATGTCTATAACCTTAAATATGTGGATCATGTTAGTTTGGTGCAACCCGTTCCTAATAACGTGGTAATAAAGGGGCGAGTCAGCATTGTTACTGTGGTGAAGGTTAAAACAATGTTTTATTAATTAATTATGTTCTGGGTTGAACAAGGTAGGATTAATTAATAAAGAGGGCCCACTTTATTATTTCCATCTGATCCCTGGTCTGGCCCATTAATTGCTCACAGCCCATTAGGATTAGGGTTTCTCAAAACCCTAACACTATATATAGGCCTTCTCTCTATCAGATCATTAAGTTTTGATAACTAGGGTTTCAGTATATTGAAAATTGATAGAGAGTGAGGGCGGCTATCTGAGGGAGAAACTGATCGATTTCTCCGGATCTCGGATTCAACTTGGTGGACAATCCTCACCAGATTTCCAAGGAGCAAGGGAACAGATCAGAAGATCAGATCTGTAGGAACCACTGTCCATCGCCGACATTCTATCTCAGATCTAAGGCTATTTCATCGTTGTTGGCTCCGTTCTAGATCTGTAGATCAAACGGTAAAATCAGGTATTCTCTAATCCATCCTTTGCAATAATTTTGTAGGAGCATGCATAGGTTCGCATGGTTTATTTAATTGAAATTTATTCATGGTATCCTAAGAACGATCCTTGGCAAGAAATTCATAATGGCAACTCGTGTTGTCCATCGTAGACTCAAACCCTACACTTATATCCTTCGGTGCCCCTCCCGTGTGGCATGCAGCTAAGCTAGTTACTGGAACAACAGTTTTCAGATATAGCTGCAGGTCGCTCGAATATGAGGGAGACCGACTTCTTCCCTTTCAGGCCTCGCTCTCCCTATTGAAGCCTTTGTACCCCTCCTCTCCTTTTTTAATGTAATCAATGTTTTCCTATTTTTTAATATATTAATGAAAATATATCTTCTTTTCTTGCGATGATCTTGTATTCTACATCTTCCATGCATTCACGTAATCTTCACAGACTTTAGCAGATCAACCAAACAGATTTAGAGTAAACTCCTCCAAGCAATAATAACACATTAAAATGTTAAGATTTAAGAATCATCAATCTTCGGCTTGGTTCATATGCTCAGCAGATCTAGTATCTCTGCTGACCATCTAACAAGAAATCTCCATTTCTGTTGTGAGCCTAGAAGACTTCTCCTCAGCAAATATACTCAACAGCAAGTGCACATAGTTTGAGATATTATTTTAGCACTTTCTTCAGAAATCCAAGAAGTATAGAAATAATAAGAATATCACTTCATTCGTCAGCATTATCTAACTCCATAAGACCCAACTTAATGCATAACTCCTTGAATCTGGATTCTGTTGGAGGCTTAGTAAAGATATCAGCTATTTGATCCTCGGTGCATATATATCTAACATCGATGTCCTTCTTTTCCTGATGATCTCGGATGAAGTGGTGATGAATATCTATATGCTTAGTCCTTGAATGATAGACTGGATTCTTCGTAATGCACATGGCACTATTGTTGTCACAATAAATTGGCACGCTTTCTGGAGGAATCCCATAATCCTGTAGTTGTTGCCTTATCCATAAGACTTGCGAACAACAACTAGCAGCTGCTACGTACTCTGCCTCAGTAGTAGATGTAGTAACAGAGTGTTGCTTCTTGCTAAACCAGCTGGTGAGTTTATGTCCAAGAAATTGGCAAGTGCCACTGGTGCTTTTTCTGTCGATCTTACATCCTCCAAAGTCTGAATCCGAATATCCACTCAGTGCTAGACTATCGGACCTTGGACACCAGATCCCCAGACTTTCTGTGCATTTTAGATAACGCACAATCCGCTTAGCAGTGTCGAGATGCATCCTCTTGGGGTTTGCTTGATATCTCGCGCATAATCCAACGACATATGATATGTCTGGTCTGCTGGCTGTGAGGTATAGCAGTGAACCAATAATACCTCTATAGAGAGTAGAATTCACATCTTGTCCTTCATTCTCAAGCACAGCTATACACGTTGTGCTTATATGAATCCGCAGACTTTTTGTCTTCTCTGGGCAGTACTTAGCAATTAGATTGCGAGCATATTTCTTCTGGTGAATAAAAATTCCTTCGCTGGACTGCTGGACTTGCAATCCGAGAAAGTATGACATCTTTCCCATCATACTCATTTGAAAGTTGCTAGTCATGAGCTTGGAAAACCTATCACATAAATCTTGGTTTTTCGATTCGAAAATAATGTCGTCGACATATATTTGTACTAGCAGAATACTTCCTCCATCTTCGATGCGAAAGAGAGTCTGATCAATTCTCCCTTTCTTAATTCCATTAGCTAGTAGGAACTTAGATAGAGTTCCATACCACGCTCTCGGTGCTTGCTTCAATCCGTACTGAGCTTTCCTAAGCTTATAGACTTTATTTCCATGCTCGAAGCCTTGTGGTTGCTCAACACAGACTTCCTCCTTGAGCTCACCATTTAGAAAAGCACTCTTAAAATCCATTTGCATCACAGCAAATTCGTGATATGCAGCATACGCGAGAAATAATCTGATTGCCTCCAGCCTTGCTATTGGAGCAAAAGTCTCATCATAATCTATGCCTTCACATTGCCTATATTCGTTGGCCACGAGACGTGCCTTATTTCTGACTACTAAGCCTGTCTCGTCCTTCTTGTTCTTGAACACCCACTTAGTGCCTATAACACTTTGATACTCTGGCCTATCTACTAGATTCCACACATGATTACGTGTGAACTCAGCAAGCTCCTCTTGCATAGCATTCACCCAATCTGGATCTTGTAGAGCTTCTTCAATCTTCTTGGGTTCTTCATGAGATATGTAGCAGGCTAGCATTGCATTCCCTTGTCTCGTCAAAATGGGATCATTGACATCTCTAAGAACATCTTCTAGAGGATGAGCACGCAACCATGCAGGTCTTATGGGTGCTGGAACTTCAGCATCTGTCCCTCCTGCTCGATTGTTGTCTGCTACAACATTTCCTTCGGCATCCACCAGGTGCTCAACATCTGGATTGTCAGCAGCTCGTTCATCATTAACTGGGGCTTCTTCAGCAACCGGAATTTCTGCTACAGGATCTTCATGAACAGGAACCTCTCCAGCAGGTACGTCAGCAGCTGGAATCTCATCAACAGGCACCTCAGGAATGGGAATCTCAGCAGCGCATTTGCTAAGATCTTTAGCAATGCCCACATCGTCTTGATCATCAAGACTTCCCGAAACATCCAAATTGTCATTCAGATAGATTGGTGTAGTGGCCTCAGCATGATCATTAGCATCATTGGCCTGGTCAGCATTCTTTTCACCTGCTGAGTGCGTCGTTGCTGGATTAGCATCATTCCTAGACCTAGTCGGATCAATACTCATATTTTCGAAAGAGTTTAAGATCAATTGACCATGGACATCATTGGTCTCATGATTGCTATCCCTTTGCTCTTTGATAACCCTGCGCACTAAAGTAGATTCATCAAAAATAACATTGCATGTTATTTCTACAGGTTGAGTTATCTTATTTAACACTTGATAGCCTTTGTGAGAAGGGTGTCCATATCCCAGGAAAACACCTTCATCAGACTTAGGCGAAAAAGTGTTAAGTTTTTACTTCCCATTATTATGGATATAACATGTCGACCCAAAAGCACGAAGATGACTAATCGAAGGCTTACGACCATTGTACACTTCATAAGGAGTTTTGTTGAATCTGCCATTGATCGCGCTCCTATTTTGAGTGTAGCATGCGGTTATCACGGCTTCTCCCCAATATTTTCCAATTAATCTAGAGTCAGCAAGCATGGACCTCACGGCTTCTTTCAAAGTCCTATTCCTTCGCTCTGCTAACCTATTTTGCTGGGGAGTCCTAGCAGCGGACTTCTCATGATTAATATCGGCTTCTGCGCAAATATCCATTAAGATTCCATTGCAAAATTCGGTTCCATTATCTGATCTGATCTGATCCTCTTCACCTTGACCTCTTTGCTATTTTGTTCTTTAAGAATCAGCTCTGGTAATAGGATCTTGATTTCGTCCTTGGTCCTTAGCAAGCGAACCCATGTGTACCTGGAGAAGTCATCGACAACCATAAGTGTATAAACTTTCTTGCTTACAGTGGATGGTGTGACTGGGCCGAATAAATCCATATGCAGGAGCTCAAGGATCCTCCCTGATGTAGCCTTCTCTGGGTTTGATTTGAACGAAACCTTGGTCTGCTTCCCTTGCTGGCAAGCTTTACACTCACCTTCCTTTCGGAAAGTCTCAGCAGGCAGGCCTACAACAAGTTTATTCTTGGCAAGATGGTTAATAGTTTTGAAATTAAGGTGATTCAACCTCTTATGCCATAACCATGTTGTTTCCTCTTTGTTCAATGCTAGGAAGCACGAGTGTTGTTGACCACTCTGCCAATCAACAACGTATAGGCCACCCTTGCGGATGCCTCTTAGCTTCACTTCTCCTACAACATTGTCAGCAATAGAACAACCAGTATTGACAAAAGATACAGTGTACCCATTCTCGCTTAGTTGGCTAATGCTCAGTAAGTTGTGTTTGAGGTTGGAGACGAGAGCTACGTTGATGATCCTTAAGCCATTACGCTCAATACATCCTCTTCCAACAACTTTCCTTTCACTGTTATCTCCGAACTTGACTTTGGGGCCATAAAAGAATCTTTGTATATCTGAGAATAACTCCTCATTCCCCGTCATATGTGCGGAGCAGCCACTATCAAGGATTCATTCATTTGATATGCTTGATGTTTTAGCATTCGGATCCTGTTCCTCATTATCATCGACTACGAGAGCCGATTCAACATTCTGTTCAGTATCAGCATCAGCGAACTGATCTTCAACAATATTGGCCATCAAGACTAGCATGGCTTCTTCATCATCTTCTTCTGAGGAAAAGTAATATTCCTCATCATTATCTGGGTCCTTGTCAGCAGCGCCCTGGTGACTGCTTTATTAGCACGTCTCTCAAATCTCTGCTTCAGACGCTCTCTTTCTTCTTTGCTAACTTTCGAACACTCATGCTTTATGTGATCTGGTGAACCGCACTCAAAGCACGTCCTAGGCTTTTGCTCTGCTGAGCGGGTAGATGATGATGATTACTGGATTTCTTTGGCCTCTTTTTCAGCTTTAGCTTCCATCATCAACTTCTGAAGTTTCTTCATCTGCTCTTCCAGCTCACTGATATTCAGATCAACGGGTTGAGAACCTGAGATTGAGACAACCTCCTTTGCTAGTGGCGCTGGAGCAGATCTCTCTTGATTATGAAAGGGCTTCTTCATCTTGTACTTGTTGAAGACATTCTTAGCGAAGTACGCTAGATCCTCAGAGTTAGCAGCGAGTGTTGATGAAGCTTGTGCCGCGGCCGCTTCATTCTTTTTCGATTGTTGTATGATAAACTCATGAATTTGTAGTTGAGCAAATACCTTGGATGTAGACATGTTGTTGAGGTCTTTCTCACTCAAGCTCATCATCTTTGCAAACCAATCATCCCTTGGATGTAGTTTAGAGATAATCTTGTTGTTCATCTCCCCATTATCATATTTTTTACCCAGATTGCGAAGCTCTCCCATAATGGTATTTAATCGTTCTTCCATGGCTTGTATAGATTCACCTGCAATCATAGAAAAAGATTCATACTTGTCAACAGCTACTTGTAGCCTGTTGCGCTTCATCTGGTCTGTTTCTTGAGAAGATTCGCAGACATAGTCCAACATTTCTTTGGCAGTGTCAAAGTCAAGCGCTTTATCAGCCATCAACGGTGGTAGAGAGTCAATGATTAGCTTCTTTGCCAAATGTTCCAACTGGGCTCTTTTTTTGTCCTCCGTTGTATACTCTTCGTAAGGCTTCACAACCATTTGGGGTCTCAGTTCTTCTTCTCTATCAGCAGCAGATCCTACAAAAGTGTTAGCTTTCATAATTTTTATGGGACCTCTCTCAAGCACATCTGCCATGTTTGTGTGTATGCTTTGAAGCTGTATAAGGGCAAGCTTCTTCCATGACTTGAACTTCTCCTTTGTGTACTTGGGAAGTGTGTGGTTCATCATTTTGTTCATGCCTTAAGAAACTTCCTGAGCTAGACAAGCAAAATACAACAGTAATAGCGCAAGGAAAAGATAGATCTGGTCTTAAAGCGACTCAGAAGCAGTCGGTCTTTCAACCTCGTGCTCTGATACCACTTGTTGGTCCTGATTTATCAGAGTCGTCGTGTTCAAACAGAAACATGAATTGCAGCGGAATAAGTAAACGTACCTTGCACTTACGTTATTAAAGATTGTTTAAGCTCTAGGTATGATTAAAGTTTCTTCACAGGTATACACTAGCAGTATGATTGCTAGGTTTCAAATCCAACTTAAGACAATAAGTAATAAAATAGTAAAAGAACACAATATTAATAGTGGTTCGATCCAAACAGATCTACGTCCACTCTTTAGCCGAAACACTAAGAATTTCACTAATAAAGTATACGAAATACAAGGAATCGCCGAACACTTGCGGTAGGCGGTGAACTTTCGAGGCCACAGCAAAGCTATCCTCTGTCACTTCGTTCTTCTCAGACCACAGCTACGGCCAAGTCAAGGGTTGAACCTTCGTGAAACTTGTCCTACAGTGTCGGGAAGCTTTTATAGTTTGCTTCTGAACTTGTCTAGTTTGCGGCTAATGCCCTTCAGAGTCAATCCTTTTCAGAAATGACTGTTGGATCTTCCTAGGATGGAAGGTATCCCAATGATTGAAGATTCTCAACCGAAGTCAATGAATCTCTAAAAGGCAGTGTCAGATATTCAATGGAAGACACTCCTGGTTGTTGAGGGCTTTGAATACTCTTTATCTCGTGCTCTCAACTGACTACTATTCACTTGTTCGCTTTGTCAAAGGAATCTCTCACTTAGGATGTTTGCGAATGTCGGTAGTGATAGAAGCAGTAGTAGTCTCTCACTTTTGGACTTGTCTTTTATACCTGGAGATTCAAAACTTGAATCTCCATGTCCGTTAGACACAACGGATCTTTTGTCCAAGAATGATTTGACTTTTCCAGTCGCATTTGGTGTCGTACAGTATTTTCTGAACTACTTCGGGAAAGCTTTGTCCTTTGTGTGTACTTCTGTCAGAACGGGAGCATAGCATTTGTTGATAGCTATTTCGCCTTGCTAAGCAATCTCAGAGCCATCTGCTAGTCCTTTTAATTGCTAAGCCTTTTCTAGCAGTCTGCTTTAGCTAGTATCAGACCGCTGACGCCTCAGCAAAGTTTAGCACTTGATTCCTTTGATTTCTGATTGCTATCTCTTTTAGCAATCTGCTATATGCTAGCAGCTACTGACTCCTTCAGCATTCTGCTACAATTTGATAAATAGCAAATGCTCGTTCTTTAAGCATTTTGCTAATCTTCTTCTTACTGCTGAGTGGGTACCTTTTAGCAGTCTCTTCTTCTAGCATATGATTGCTAACGCCTTAGAAATCATTCTCTTTAGTATTCTCTGGTTTTTGCTGGAAGTGCTTCTAGCAACCTATTCTATTACTACTCAATATTCACCCTATACATGACATTACTAGAGTTGCTAGACTATGCTAAAATTCAGCAATGATCGACCAAAAGCAAAGGCTTTGATTCAACAAAACCTATTACAAATTTGATCCTAAAGGGAGAATTACAAAATAATTCACAACAATTGTCCTCACTATAAGCGACGATAGAGGAAGAGGGAGGAGAGACTAGCAGCAAAAGCGTGGCCCAGCCGCGTGCTGCACACGGTTACTGCACACCACCACCACCTTCACGTTGCTGCTCCGACGACCTTCGAAATCTGCCGTCGGCCGCATGCAGCCTGCGCGCGGCCTCTCATCGCCTAGGACGGTCGTTACTTCAGCTTGAAGCCGGAGGAACTTGCGAGATTATGAGAGACGGAGAGTGCGCGTCTGTTGCTGTGTGTGAGTGAGGAGCGGTCAACCATCGCCTGCGCCCGCTGCCTGTCGCCCGTGCTTGGCTGCTGCTGCGTGCTCAGCCCACCAGAAAGCTGTTGTACCGCCTTGTCGCTGTTCTTGTTCTCTATGTTTTTCGGTTTACAAATTGAATAAAAAAAAGTACAACCAAATAGATCTAGTCTATTACATATTATTCCTATCAATCTAATCGCGGATTTTCTCGCGATCTAAAATAAAACCAAAACCAGAGAGCGGCCACGAGAACAAAACAATCCACGACAAAAAAATCCATCCATGATAAATTATATATATAACATGCATAAACTGAATGTCAAAATTTATTTTCCGACAGAGCCATAAAATATGAACCTCGCTCGGATGCCAATTGTAGGAACTGAGTCTACAATAGGCGATGTGAATTGTCATTTATTTCTTAACCCCAGATTCGTTTTATGGATATCAAAATAAATGTTATGACAAACAGTAAATGCCCTATGCATGCTCTAATTTAATTTAATGCGTAGATTCAAAGGAATACCTCAACTCCTTGGGATTGAATAACGGCAGTAGATCGTTGATGGTGTTCCTATAGATCTGATTTGTTCCCTTGCTCGATCCGGAAATCTGGTGAGGATGTGCTACCGGATTGACACAGTCGCCCACTCTCTCACTCTCTCTAGGGATTCTAATTTGAAACTTCAAAACTTATGTGGGAAGTGAGAGAATTGATCTGTTTATATAGATCTGGAAAATGTGCTAGTAGGGTTTAATAAACCCTAATGGGCTCTTAGCAATGTTGGGCCAAACTAGGGATCAAATGCAATTAATAAAGTGGGCCTCCTATTAATTAATTTCATGTTCAACCCAGAACATAATTAATTAATAAACATTAATTCATGCCACCAGAGAATTAATGCCGACCTATCCCTTTATTACCACGTTATTAGGAATGGGTTGCATTGACTTGGTTAATCCCCATATTTAAGGTTTCAGACATTAATTAATTAATTCAACATATGAAAATTAGCTTCAATTAATTAATCTCTCATTAATTATGCTTGAATCGATGATTCAGCCTGCAGGACTTAACATAACGAACCTTGTGAGCTTCTTAGGGAATGTCACCATCCTGAAACGGATATGGTTTTCTAGATCCAGCCTGAGGAAATCCCACACAAACTGCCATCACCCAAGATGCAGATATATGAGTACAAGTAAGACTCTCCACCATAGCAAGTCAAAGTGACAGTCAGCCGATGTCTGCCCCTCAGCTTTCAACAGACTTTAGATCTGACCAAGTTACCGAGATCTTTACTCATTCATATGTCAAGTAGAATGGTTCATCTCAATGTTGATCCTATCAATACATTGAGATGTACCGGTCACACAAAGCAGTCAAGATAAACAACTTATGGACTTATGTGCCGCAGCTTAAACCGACAACCAAACCAGAAACTATCTCAACTGTGATAACCGTCTATATATTGCTTGGTCAAACGATCTATACGATCTTCTGTGATCTCTTACACACCGTATGATCTCCCTATCGATGAGATAACTCGATGTGTTTGCTCACATCTTATGATTGTTAATTTAGACATGAGTTGTTTATTGCAAGTCATAATGATTACCAGTATATCAAACATAACATTTCCCAATATACGAATCATAATGCTTTTATGTATACAATTCCAACACACCCTACTCTGACGGTAGACAAGCGCACAACTTAGTGATAGCAATATGCGCCCCAATATGAGCAAGAAGTCGAGCATCCTTCCAGAAAACATAAAACCAAAACAGGAATAACGAGATGGACTCTCCCTCACGTATCAGGCAGCTCCAAAAGCACATCCTGTTCTCCAAGTTAGCATCTCCCATCTATCATAATTATACATAATTAGTCAACGAACTATAAATTATACGCTTTACAAAGTAATTAAGTCACCCAAGAAGTTACTTATCATAATTAAAACTGCATAAGATAGTCTCTAACCTAAGTCTTGTTATTCTAAAATTGCAATGTTATCAATGGTCTTCGACCTACTCGATGTTTGATAAGTGTTTTGTTATTTTTTTCGATCGTTCATTTTGACATGCTTCCTATAGCATCTAAGTTCTCAACTAAAGGCCCCAAACAAGTGCTTTAGATTTAACACATGATCATGCAACAATTAAATTAAAGATCTCAATCTTTGAAAGTCTCCCTTTTTAGATGCTTAACTCCCTTGGGAAAGGGGTGTTTTAAACCATCTCATGCCATTAGAATTTTGCATGCTTACTGAAAATGAAATTATGAAATTGAAAACTCTTCTTCCTTCTAACACGGTGACGGGCGCTAGTGCTGGCTCTTCATCTAAATTGGAAACCCTAAAAGGGTTGATCATATCGAAAGATCTCAATGAATTATTTATCTTCAGAGATTGATTCCAATAACAACTCTTAGAGTTGATATGAAGGCTTATAGGATTGACTCTTCATGATCAAGAAAGAAAAAATGTTATTTTAGAGGTCTCGAAGAAAAGAGATCATCGGTTTAGAGTGAAAACAAAATGAAAATCAAATGAACTAAAAAAAATAGAACGACGGCCTGGCTCTGATACCACTTTATCACACACCGATTTAAATAAAGGATAATTCGTGAGGCGTATCGGGAAAAAATACGTGACATGCATGTTTGGGAAATGGATAATATGAACAAAAAAAATTATAAGAAACCCAACACAATTTAATATGCAAAAGGCGCCTCTCCGAAGAGGGATCGAGGCCCTTCGGATGACAAGATCCAAATTCTGATTACATAAAAAGGAAAGCAAATAGATTAGAGTTTTGCTAGTAGCAGAAAGTTTAAGAGCGACTATACATATGAAGATGCATTCTCCATTTCTAACTATTACAAAAGATGAGATTCTTTGCCAAGAAAACTCGTCTATCGTCGTCACCTCCATCAACCTGCACATTTTAGAAATAATATACAGGGCTGAGTACTTGAAGGTACCCAGTGGACACATGCTCAAAAATATAACAGTTGATTGAACGTCATGCCTTTATATAACGACCACGCATGGAGTTTTAATTTGGAAAAATTCTCACATCGTGCCAAAACCATTTATTTCTCTGATTGCGCAATCATTTACAATTCACAAGTTATACTATTTGCAAAATGAGCATGATCCGGGAGGTGGCCACCTACACCGGTCATGATGCACATACACGTTAAGGCGCTACCTTAATGAGTCGGCATCACAGTGCACTAATCACTGACATCTTTTTCTATACCAGGACACGATCGTTACAAGTAAACATGCACACTACTGTGTAACCTGTTCTTCCCTAAGTGGAGATCCTCTAACTTAGAGGATAGATAGATAAGCATAAAATATTTAGGCAATGACATAAGCTTTAAAATATAAACATGCTTTTTATTTCATCATTTGAGCTCGAAGCTTGAAATCAAACAGTTATTCGTTTTCATTTTTATTGAAAATAGTGCCCACCTTTAGTAGGTGCGGTGCGTCCCCTCTATGTTGCGTCGAATCGAGCTCCGGGATTTCCTAAGGAAATTAATAAGCTCCATAAGACAACATGGTATTTCATAACCAGTGTTGTAAAATACGGCCTAGGCGGCCGCCTAGAAGGAGCCTATACGCTAGGCGGTCGCCGGACGTCTCGAATACCCCTGTATGCCTCTATTATACGTTTTGAAAATTGTACGGTTTCTGTACGGCGTCTAGACGGTCTAGGCGGCTATTCTGTACGGGTTGTACGGCGTCTAGACGGCCTATTCGGCTATTCTGTACGGTATTGTGCGGTTTTAAATAAAAAAATGAAAAAAATAATTTTTAATTTCATTGCAATACCTATTTCCTTGTTAAAGTTGTCATTCACAAATTTATGAAACTTAAAATCGTTAAAAAAAGTTAAAAACTAAAAATTGAAAATTAGGATTTTTATTTTAATTTTTCCAATCCCTAATTCCTCCTTTGTACCCTACTACCCTGCTGCTCGACTGCTCTCTCTTTGAACAATGAGACTTTTGATGATTTGTACTTATTATTTTATGGTATTTGTTGATTTTTGAGGTATTTGAACTTTAAAAATAGGTTTGTTGTAATGATATTTTATTGTGTTATTTTTATATTTAAGATATATATATGATATATATATATAAAAATAGGTTGACCGTCTAGAAACCGCCTAGAAACCGTCTAGGCTCCGTACAGACCGTCTAGGCGCTAGGCGCTACCCGGCTGTACGACTAGCGCCTAGCGTATTCTACAACCTTGTTCATAACACAAGAGCATTTCTTCATAAACTCCATATTTGGATTGCTAAGCATCGTCGAGAGATGATACGTGAGAATTTTCGAGAATACATTAAAGTTACTCTTTTATTTATCTTAGATTCAAGCTTTCGGACTTCCGAAAAAGGACTCTGTTTAATTTCTCGCTATTTTTTGTATTAATTTATTCCCGCAAGTTCTGTATTCGCTGTTTTGTTCCTTTCTTGTAATCAACTCAATATCAACAACACTCTTCAATGTGCCTCCTATTATCTCTTGGACAATTTCCCTTTCTTCTGCAGCTATGGGTTCATCAATTTTAGGATTTGAAGTCGAGCCATGCATGCAGGACGTCGTTGCTACTTGTGCTGATGATGAGTTGGACAGACGTGAGGGAAGAATGGATGTGAAGTAGAAGATAATGTAGAGTTTATTGTTATTTTGTTATTAACTGTAGTTTGTTAGTTTGTTGTATAGAAATTTCCAGAATATATTATGTGTGAATGGTTGTATATATATAAGGCACTGTTATCTACTAATATGTAAATTGAATAAACATACGTAGAAAATTATTCTCTCAAAAACTTCTCATGGTCACGAAACTACTTCAACAGTTTTCATGTATAAATAATCCTGATATGTCGACTATTTGATTGATCAATAAAATCATCAGAATTTAGCTCGCATTCAAAGTTTTAAGATTCATATTCTTGCTTTTTTTTTTTTTGGTTAAATTCCTTTAAATTCCTATTCCCTCGATAAAAATTAAATATTGAGAATCTAAATTCTCGAAACCTTCCTAGAAGTGATTTCGTCCACCTCGCACAATGATGTTTTGATCCTACTCTAACAAAGTTTCACTTTCAACTGCTTTGTTCGGATATAGTGATTAAAGTATATTGTCTGTGGCTAAAAAGTCACAAGTTCGAACTTACTTGGGACATCTGGGAGTATGAGCAAGTGTTTACTTATTAAAAAAGAATTCATAGTTGTGTAGGATATGAACCAAAATACTTATTTATAAATTACTCCCTCCGTCCCGGGTCTCTTGAGACGTTTGACCGGGCACGGAGGTTAAGAAAAAGGGATTAGAAAAGTTAGTGAGGTAGGATTAGTAGGTTAATGATTAGGAGAGATAGTGGGGTAAGAGAGATAGTGGGGTAAGAGTAGAGTAAGTTTAGTGGATGATTAATTAATAAAAACTTTCCAAAAAAGGAAACGTTGCAAGTGTTCTGGGACGGACCAAAAAGGAAAATATTGCGAGTGTCTTGGGACGGAGGGAGTATTATATTTCGATGATTCTAGCAGACTCCCGCAATAAATCACCAAGTTTTTTTGAAATATCACAATATACCAAATAACTATATAATAAATTGTTTATGTATATAGCAAGCAAAATACATGTCATATATATTGAAAATAGTCGTCAAACCGGCATAACAAAGTAGACCCCAATACATTAATTACACCAGCAGTAATGCAGTATCCAAATACTATACGTGCCCAAATTTCGGAGATTTATTGTACTGATTTGCCCATTCTTTCAATAATTTTTAGATTGAAAATTAATAAATCAACTCCTAATTTCCAACTATATTCCACAATTAACTGCTGCATTAATTGTCCAGCCCAACTACCTATTAATTTCATCCAAAATAAAACAATTTAATCAAAATCTTACTCTATATATACACTTCACCTCCATGCAAAAACACACAACAAACACTCACTCTCACACATACACTTTCAGCTGCTCTTCACTTCCAATAAACATCAAGAACGCTTGCAATGGCTGGATTGATGAAGTCATTGTGCATGATGCTCATTGCTGCCGTGCTGATTGCGGCGGTTGCTCCACCGCAAGTGGCGGCTATAAGTTGCGGCAATGTTGTTTCTTACTTGAATCCCTGCCTCCCCTACGTCACCGGAAAAGGCCCGTTGGGTGGGTGCTGCAACGGCGTTAAGGGTCTCTACTCGGCTGCGAAGACGACGGCGGACCGGCAGAGCGTGTGCACCTGCCTGAAATCTCTGGCTGGTTCATACTCCGGCGTCAACCTCAGCAAGGCCGCCGGCCTCCCCGGTCAATGCGGTGTCAGCATTCCTTACAAGATTAGCCCTTCCACTGACTGCGCTAAGTGAGTATATAAGTGTTACTTTATTAATAAACGTCACGTGTAATATTGTTTTTTGAAAATTTTACTCAAGAATCTAAATGTTTGGATAAAGTATTTCATGTTTCTAATAATGTAATATTATGGTTTGCAGGGTGCAGTGAGCTCAAACCATGGAGATAGTGTCATATTTCGACAACCTACGAAGAGAGTTTATAAAAAAATAAAAATAAAGGGCTTTTACTCTGTAGTATATATGTTTATATAAGCTTTAATTTTTTCCTATTTGGAAGAAATTAATAGTAATATTTGCTATCTTTTGAGTAAAAGCAAAATTAGTTTCCTTACTACCTTTTATGTTTGGCACCTTGGAATTCTTCTTCATGTTCCGATACTTTAATTTTACTTGGAGAGTGCATCGACAATCATTTTCTTGTATTTTAGAAAATTAAAATAATACTCTCCCTCCGTCCCAGTTTAATTGTCCCACTTTCTTTTTTCGTCAGTTACAGCTCAATTGTCTCATTACTAAAAAAAGTAACTTTTTCACACTCAATAATAAAATATTAATTCTACTCAACTTATTCTACACTCATACTCTTTAGTTATTGTGTTGGTCAACCCGGGACAATTAAGCCTGGACGAATGAAATATATATTTAAATATTTAGTAAAACTATTGATAGAATAGAAGATAAATAAAAACATTTATCATTTATTGGTATTGTAGATGCCGCCCAGATAAATTCTGAATATCAAAATAATTTTATTACTTCTCAAGGATAATGAAAATGTAATATTAATCTTTTTGTACGCCTTAAGACAACGAAGCATGTTTTGGCCAAGAAAAGAAGTTGAGAAATGACAGATATAGTTATAATTTTTAATATTAATATTCGTATATAAATTTTAAAGTTAAAATCTTAAATAACCTATTTGACTATATAAAAACCTTAAATTCAATATTTTGTACATTTTTAATAATTAGACATTTTCCGAAAATACCCGACCTTTTCAAATATAATAATATCTTTTTCAATTTAAAATATTTATATGAAAGCAAATACGTTTTTAACAAAATTATCAAATCACAAAAAATATGGTATTTTCACAGCTTCCTCGGAAGTGAAAACAATATTCTTGAAAGTTCAACCGCGATTCAACATCTTCAATTATGACTTCGGGTTCGTGCTTTTGTGTTTAAAAATTCTCGATTTATCATCATAAAATAATAATTAGGAGATAAATCTTGATTGAATTAAACCCTAATTATGGAGATTAATTTTTAAGATATCAGAGTTACTCTATTATTTGATATATGATAATATGGATTGAATTTTCTTTATATTTGTTTGTGCTGATATTTTTTTCGCAAATATGATGTTAGGCGAATAGGATCACCGGGGTTTGTTCCCAATATGTCTCTCTTAGGGCAATATAAATTATGGAATTAGTGTATTGTTATTGTGCATTGACTACCGTTCGTGATAAATGTAAAATAGAAAGTCGTAAATAGAATAATAAATTTTTTGTGTTGTTTTCTATGTTTTATCTCCAGTGATCGTGGAATATATTTGAGATTGTGGGATTGAAAAACATGTTGATTTTGTGTGCAAATAATTAAGTTTCAATTTTATGTTTTAATTTTGTTCGCAGGAATATGGTGCATGGTTGATCTCGACAATGCTGATTATGATCATATTATTGTTTTACTTATTAACTTTGATTAGATAAATTAATTTTTTTTACTCAAAAACATGACTTCAGTAACATTATTTTTTACTCAAAAGCTTATTTGTTCTATATGTTTATTTGCGGAGACCACTTGTCAAAGTCAAAGTGGAAGTCCTAGTATACAAATTCTAGACTTAAATGATTTTCCTAAAGGGGGTTAGAACAATAGAGGATAAAATTATTATGTTGCTAGCGACGATGAAGACTGTGGCAACAATGAAGGCGGCGGCATTATCGAATCAGATGAAGAGAAGAAGCTACTTTAGATGACCATTCATCTGATGATGATGATGATGACAATAATGGTCTGTTGAACTGTACAGTCGCAAATTTTACTGCATGAATCCGACGTCAAGATGGTATGAGTGCTTCTGTATCAAGTCTTTTGCTTAACCACCCTCTACCAGAAAACCATGGCGAGACAAATATTGATGTTCGACAGTTGAATAACTGAATACTTCCAATGGTTTCCATAGATACATCTGAATCACCTGTGATAAGAGACATGGTTGCTATTTTTTACTCAGAATTGGCCTTTGGCTCCATATTGGGAAGAAAGGTGATACGATCCTCGCCGAAAGGTTAAGATCGCAACCCAAGAAATCGATTATAACGACTCGAATGCGAGCGGAAGCAAAATAATAACTTGATACGATGGGGAAAATCCAACACTCTTGAAGTCGACCCTTAGAGAACCGTAGACAAGGATGAAAATGAACACCTACGACCCTTATATCTTGATATCATTGTAAAACACAAAATCTAAATCCTAACAAATCTAGAAATCAAATCTAATCAAATTAAAACTTAATCAAATCTTATCAAGATATATCAAATCTTTTATGATATCTTCCACAAATGTTCTTGAAATATCTTGATAAATCTTGTCAACTGGATCTCCTTCAAAAGGAGGTTCTGTACACTGCCGTAGCTCTTTGTCACATGGAGCATAAAATTGAATCCAGAGTTGTACGCTCATCTAAGCTCGAGCAGAGTACCAATGCCGACATTATGAGAGTTGTGAATTTATGTTACGTGCAACCTGCAAAGATGGATGTTGGATTTTCCACAAGTTCAAGTCAGTTCATAGTTGTATTATGAAGTTGAGTAGCATGGGACATAGAAATGTTCGGCCGAAAGCCGTGGCCGTTTATTTTGCAAGAAAGATCACTCGACAAGGGTCTATAATCAAACTGCATGATATCATGAAGAACTACAACAAAGTTGTGTTGGTCGCAAAATCAGAGTATATAAATGTACAGCAGAATTAGAATTGATTATGCACTTGTCTCTGGAAACTGACTGAAACTCAGTTTCCAGGTTATCGAAAAGTAAGTTTAAGCTCAAGGAATGATTAAGTAAGTTTCAGAGATTAGACACTTCAATACTTGGATAAGTAATGAAGGTTTCAAAGTAAGTTTCAAAAACTTAACTAACATATACTTAAATTATGCTAGTAAATAAATCAGGATATTCATAGTGGTTCGGACTGAAAATCCTACGTCCACTCTTCCGAACTTCATTGGGAATCCACTAAATTTCAGATTACAAGTCTCTTTTCGATATATGGACAACACGTTGGAAACTTTCATCCTTCGGTCTGCTGTCATCACTAGCCTAGGAACTCCTTGTAGATTGACACTTCTTAAGGTCAAAGTGAGGACTCACCCCACAACCTTCTTCCTGGTTGATGGATGTTTTCTCGTTCTTCCCAGAACTCCAGTACGGTTGGCAAATGCCCATGATAATAAATATCCCAAAGATATAACTTTTGAAAGTTATATTCACCAAAGAAATAACTTCAGCTTTAAGCTTTAGCCTCGTGCTTTGAACTACTAGCACGAAAAGAATAACCTGAGTTGAGAACTGAAGTCTCGTGATAGAACTCACGGAAATTCAGAGAAAACGAGTAGAAAGTTGAGCAGAGTGTCGCCTTAGCTTTTCACGGGATTCAGGTATGTTCTTCATTTGAAGTGCTGGGTGTTGGTCCCAATTTACCAGAGTCGTCGTGCTTAAACAGAAACATAAAATGCAGCGAAAGTTCTTTAATCTTATCTTGCACTTAATCTTCTCTAAATGTTTAGCTTTAAGTTCAAGTATGTATTAGATTGTTTCATGATATACACTAGTAACTTGAAGTTACTAGGTTTCAAATCCAATCAGGAAACAATAAAACAGTAAGTGACACAGAGTTTATAGTGGTTCGATCCAATAGATCTACATCCACTCCTTAGCCGAAATGCTAAGAATTCCACTAAAAAGATATCAGAATACAAGGATTCGCCAACACATGCAACAGGTGGTGAACTTTTGAACCAGCTCCTGCACAGCTATCCTCCGTTATCCTTCTTCTTTTCAGGCGCAGCAGCGCAACTCCGGCTGATTTAAGGGCACACCTTCGTAAAACTCGCATTTACTACTTTTGGAATCTTTAGAGTTTCTTCCGAACTTTTCTTCAATTTTGGATAAACGCCCGTCCTAGTCAATCTCTTTTCAAAGAATTAACTATTGGATGCTTCCAAGATTGGAAGGCATCCCAATGATTGAAGATTCTTGATCTAAGTCAAGGAATCACTTCAATGAAGTGTCAGATAATCAATCAAGACACTTCGGTGGTTGAAACCTTGGAATACTTTTTGAATGTTGGCTTTCAACTGACTGCTCTCTTGCTTTTCGCTTTTGTCTTAGGAATCTCTTGTTCGAGTATTAGTTCGTTGTATTGAATGAGCAGTTTTTTTCTCTCTCTATTTAGACTTTCGCTTTTATATCTGGAGATTCAAACTTTGAATCTCCAGACCCGTTAGACACAACGGTTCTTTGTCCAAGAGAGGTTACTTGCTTTTTCCACCATTTTGTCATCGTACAGTACTTTCTGACCTACTTCGGGAAAGCTCTCGTCCTTGGTTGTACTTTCTGTCAGAGCGGGTGTCTTTTGCAAGTCTCTGCTAAGTATCTCCTTGCTAGGCATTTTATCGGAAATGCTAGGAGTACTCTGCTAGGCATCTTGATTGCTAGGCTCTTCTTAGCAATCTGATCCTTCGATCTACTGACTCCTTCAGCAGATGTAACTATACCACTGTAGTCTTCTTTTGATTGCTATTGCTTAGTAGGCTGCTTTGAATGCTAGCGGATGCTGACTCCTTCAGCATCTGCTATCGCTTGGCTTTCGTCTGCTGAGTAAACCCTTTTAGCAGTCTTTCCTTTGACATACGAATGTTAATGCCTTGGCAATCTCCTTCATAGCATTTGACTGCTAACTCCTTTAGCAATATTCTTCATCTGCTGGGAATACTTCTAGCAATCTAATCTATTACAACTCAATACTTAGCTTATACAGGACATTACAAGAGTTGCTAGACTACACTAGAATTCAGTAATTGATCGACCAACAACTAAGGCTTTGATTCAACAATACCTATTACAAATTTGATCCTAAAGGGAGAATTACAAAATAATTCCGAACAATTTCCCCCTTTTTTTGGTGCGATCAAAGCCTACTATCGATTGCTGAGACTTAGTTTAAAAATCTGAGTTTTACAATTTTTTTGCTAGACGTATCTCAGAATTTTACCAACTTAAAGTCCCTAGCAAGATGATTGGTTTTGTTAAAATTAAGATTCCCCCTCAACATATGCTGGGAAATATTCTCGCTTAGCACAAGTAAATGCTGCAAATGTAATATGCTAGAAATCCTAGCATCCATAAGATCAGCAGACATTCACCAACCAATCAGCAACCAACAAAAACACAGTATCCACATTCAAATTTGTTGAATACACGAAAAGTGTATATCAACTAATGCACACACAGGAAAAATCAGAAGTGGACAATGAGATTTTGTCGCGAATTTGATGATTTCATATATGATTGAGAAGTTTCATGTTACAATGAAATCGATCAGAAATTTCAAAAAAAAATATGTACGAGGCTAGAGAGAGATCTTATATTTATGCATCAGGAGCAGGCTTTGACTTGTCAATTGAATCCAGTTTGTTAATTGTCAGCGCCATAAATTTATCAATATATGTCTGGCGAGCCCCCCTCTCCTTTGCTTCTCTCTCCAATCTTTTCTCCATCTGTTCCATCTTGATCTCCATTTCCTTCCTCTTCAGCTCCTCTATTTTGAGCTTTCGCTCTTTAACCAGTCTTGTGAGCTCAGCTTCTTCTTCTTTCAACCTTGCTTGCTCAGCAATACTCTGTTCTTCCCCCTCTTTGATCGCATCAAAAAAGGTGGTAGAAAAAGATTTGAAGTTTGCAGCTGTCTCTTCCTTATGCTCAGCAATGTCGGATTTCACCTCAGCAACTTCGGTTCTGACTTCCTAGACTTCAGATCGAACCTCGTCTATTTCTCTCCTTATATCCGATGCTTCCACCGCCATTCTCTCAGACATGGTGGACACAGCAGATTGTACGACAAATTGTACCACAGAATTCTGGAAGGAAGGGAAATCATGAGAGCTCACCGGAGTAACAAGGAATGATGGAGTTGAGGTCATTACACGTGCTTGGCTTCCAGTAGTGGAAACCTCCTCCATCACAACACCTGCTACACCATGAGCAGCCAGATAGATAGCTTCTTCTTCAAATAAGCGTTGGGATGCTCCCATGCCTTGGATGTGTTGAGCTAACCTCCAGACCTTGGCTTCTGCATCAGCAAGTTCAACAGCCTCTGCTTCATCGGCAAGCGCTTGCAAGTACCTGGTCTCCTCTGCTAGCCTCTCCTCTTCTTCTTGCATCCAGGCCTCTGCTTGAGCCTCAGCCAACTTCTTGGCTCGATCAAATTTTTGTTGAGCATCATAGTATACGGCTTCCTCATTCATTATTCTTTGTGCTCCCTCCAAGATCTGATCATTCGCAGCAGTTCTCTCTGTCTCTTCTCATATTGTATCAAGATTATGAATTTCTAGAAACGAGACAATCCTGCGATCACCAACCTCAAGCTCTGCGGCTTCTTGTTTAGCTACTTCAGCAGCCATCCTAGCCATCAACCTTTCTTTCTTAAGTTTCTCAAATTCTGCTTGTCGTCGCCTGTGCTCAGCAGCTGCTCGTGCTTGGCACTTTGACAACTCGATTCTAGCATCGGAGATGCCATCTGGACTAAAGGTTGATTTAGGCAAGGCCTGCGTCTTGAAGATCAGCCTGTGAGTCTTAATTGCTCGGAGTCGGGCAAACACTTGTTTATCCGAAAATTGCTTGGCACCAGCATCCTGGTCAATGCAACCATTCGCCCATGCTTCTTCAGTTCTCCAAAAGTTGGCTCCTCTGAATGTGATCACCAACAATCTCTCCTCAAAGCTCAGCTGGTACATCATGTAATCAAACTTTCTCCAACGCCTGAACTCATCCGCCAATACCTTCCCTTCAGGCGTGGTCTCATCGATCTCAGTATTGAAAACGTTGGCGATATCTCTTTCTACTTTAGCCAACACAAACTCTTCGATTTTAAAGACCATGGGAAAGAGATGTCCACACATCTGCGCCACTCTTCGGAGTTTGAACCTTGGACCTGGGAGTCCTAAGAATGGAACTCGGAGTTCCTCATTGTATGCAGTGGAGATCTTCTTTAAGGTCTTGGCATTAAAGACATCACCCGACTCTCTGTCTGAATCAGATTCAGAAAAGCAAGTGTTGATGAAGCATGGATCCTGCTCAGGATGTAAGGGAGTCTGCTCTGGCTCAGCGGTTGAAATCTCAGCACCTTCTGCAGCAGCGCGAGCCTCTTCCTCAATATTAGCAATCTGAGCATCATCCTCAGCTCCAGCACTTCTAATGCTACTAGCAACTTGCTCAGCAGCTGCTCTCTCAGCACTCGTATCTCCAACACTGCTAGCTCCTTGCTCAGCATGCAGACTCGAACCAGAAGTGCCAACACCATCAGCACGGTATGGCTCAACATCAGAATCAGAGCTACTGCTACTGCTTGCCTTAGCATTCGTATCTCAAAACAAAATACTTTCTTTGCCTTTTGGATCTGGTTGTTCAGTGAATGCTCCATCGTGCAACATTTGATCAAATGCTTGGTCAGATAGAGCTTCTTCTTCAAGCACTATCTTCTCAGTAGCAGCGCGTTAGGGAGTGATAGCAACAGGAATCACTTTCTCCTTCCCTTTTGTGATAGCAGTGGCCTCTTTCATTGCCCCTGCTAGCAGCTGTGCGGCTTTCTTCGTTGCTAGCCGGTCAACGGCTTTCTTAGCATCTCGCTCAACAGCAGCCTTCTTGGCCCGCTCAAAGTTTCTATCTCTGGCGTCAAAATTTATCTTCTCCATCGTCTTCTTGAACTTCTTCTTTTCTTTCGTCTTATATTTTATTTATAAGACCAATTTTATAGGAGCTTTGATGTCTATCACCGATAAATGCGTTGGTCGGTTCACAAGATCCCATACATGATTCCGTGTGAATTCTGATAATTTTTCCTTTGATCCAATCGGCGGATTTAATTGCATCAACAACTTTGGTTGGCTCCACCTGAGATATGTAGCAGGCTAGCATTGCGTTGTGTCTTGAATTCTTTGACTGCTGGATGCTCCAATTTGATTTCTAGAAACATGCACATCAAAAAGTTGTTGATTATTGACTTTTTGTTATACCTGTTGAGTTGTCGTTTGTTGAATGGTTGTCTGCTGATGATTCATCTGCTAGATTTGTATTTGCGGGAGTGATACATCTTCTGTCAGTAGTTCGCTCCTGGTCATTTTTAGCAGTCCTCTTGCTATTCTGGGCGTCCTCAGCAACATCCTTGTTTTGCTGAAGGGTTTCTCCTTCTTGAGTTCCCCCTTGACTTGTGATCTCCTTGAGAGGATTTAGCGGGGCCTCGACATTACCAGTTGCATCAAATGCAATCTTGGTTGTTTGCTGTCTAGCCGAGTTCTCTAGCATAGATGTAGATTCACTCATAAACTAGTCAGAGCAATAGGTTCAGATTCGGAAGTATTCGAGCCCATTTGTCCATTGACATCATTGGTTTCATGAATCACATCTTTTAGATCTCGCATAGTCCTGCGCACTAAAATAGCTTCATTAAAAATAACATTGCATGTTATTTCCACAAGTTTGGTGGTCTTGTTAAGCACTTTATAACCCTTGTGAGAATGATGTCCATATCCTGAGAACACCCCTTCATCAGCTTTGGGAGAGAAAGTACTTAACTTTCACTTCGCATTATTATGGATATAACATGGTGAGCCGAAAGCACGAGAAGAGCTAAGGAAGGCTTACGACCATGATAGATTTCGTAGGGAGTTTTGTTGAATCTGAGATTCAACCCACTTCGATTCGTAGTATAGCATGCATTTATTACAGCTTCTCCCCAATATCTCTGACCTAGATCTATATCGGCAAACTTTGTTCGTACGGCCTCCTTTAGAGTTATGTTCCTCCATTCAGCTAAGCCATTTTGCTGAGGTGTTCTTGTTGTGGACCTTTCATGTCCTATTCCAGCGTCGGCGCAGAAGTCCATCATTGCTCCGTTATAGAATATATATCTATATATTATACTAAAAAAATTCCAGTCAATTCCCTCCAAAATTCTAAAAGACCGTGCACATTAAAAGGCTCTAATAAAAGCCTAAATGTATTTTTCCTTTACAATTTTTGTATTTGCATAAAATTTATTTATTCTAATATATTAATATTTTCAATCATAAAATAAGTCTTTGTTTAATATTTTATAACAACAATATATAATTATAAATATATTTAATATTATAATAACATAATATTTTAAAATAAGAATAATAATATTATAATAGTTTTGTTTAATATGATCATTATTTAAAATAGTGAATATTTAAAATAATAATAGAATAAATAAAAATAATTATAAAATAACATAAGATAAAAAAAATAAGAAATAAATAATTTGTTATTGAGATTTGCGAATGATAAATGAGAATGAAATTCACCATTTTGGAGGGTTTGTAATTTCATAATATTTGAGTATCATTCTCATTCATAAATTTTCATTTCTTTCAACTGAACGGTGTATTTCGAAATTTTCAACATCTACCAACCTAATGAATCATTATTATATTGTTAAAACTTTACATATAAAATATGTTCGTGCAACGCACGGGTGTATTTCTAGTATTATACTAAAGTAGTTCCGTAAGCCTTAACAAAATCCCGCCAAAATCATCGATAATTGTGCAAAATAAATATTTAATGCATGTCTAATTTTTATCACACCCAAATGTCTTTCCAAGTTTTTTTTATTTATTCAATTTCAATTAATTTTTTGTAATTAGACAAACAATTTCATGTCATCGTAATCAAATTATATAATGTTTATTGTATTGAACAAGCTATTTCAAATTTCCAATGAATATGACCTTTAGATTTCTTTAGCACAAATTAATTATCATGAAATTCAATATTTATAGTTTCGTATATTCAATGTAAGGAGTTTCCAATGCATAAACTTTTCGGTTTCAAATAATTATAATAATAATTCTGCTTTAGAATACAACAATAATTATTGGCAACTCAATTCAATAATTTATGGAGATTATTCTTTTAAAAAAATGAAGCACATTAAAACCAATTATAAATTTCAATAATAATTATTATATTTTCTAAACAATAATTATTAAAGCATAATAAATACACCTTTTTTTATTATAAAAACACCCTCTCAATGTTTATTTCATTTGCAACTACCATACTACAAAAAAGTAATACAACCGAAAAAATGTGGTGTTGCATAAGTGATTTACACCCAACAAAGATGAAATCGTACTCAACAATCAAAGTAAGATTGGTTCGAATGTACAAAGTACCTGCGATAGGAAAAGTGAATGATACACCAAGCATGGAGTGTATATTTCACGATTCAAGAGTGAGGAAATTTTAATTTTATTTCAATTATTTATTTCAAAAACCAACATAGTAATTTACTTATACTAATTTTATCTTCTTCTTTTTTTGCAGGGTGATAGAGTTCATGCAACAATTCCACAAATATTCATAAAAAATTGGCATTCTACTTTGAAAGAGGGTCAAATATTTGGTATAAAGAATTTCATGGTAGTTTATAACACAGGAAAGTGTAAAATCACGACAGGCACGTACAAAATAAAATTTAATGTTGAAACAGATGTCAAAAGAATGATCGATGAAGATTTTCCAAATAAAGTATTTAAGTTCAAATCATTTGAAGAAATCAAAAATCTTGAAGTAATCAAAGATGGTGAACTATTTGGTAAGTCTATTATATTAATTGAATTTACTCGATAACAATATCAAGCCAAGCCTATTAACAATTTTTATTTCATTTTAATTTCAGATATTATTGTATCTTATTGAACAAACCAATAGTACAAACAATTAACTGCAAAAATGGTACACAACATAAATTGGTTGAGCTTGTGCTACAATATATTGAGTAAGCAATATTTTCAAATATAAAATATTAAAGTAGTTGTTACAATAAGCAATTAAAAATATATCTTTTTGCAGGGGAAAGCGCATTTCATGCACATTATGGGAGCAATATGTTGATCAATTTTTCCAACTACTTAAGGATAACGAAGAGCCCTCAAATATTGTGATCTTATAATTTTGCCGTCCTACAATGTTTCAAGTATCCTAAATAATAGATACTAATAGTTAATAAGTTGTGTAATTAAAATTTATTATATATTAATTTTTCTTGCATACTTAGAGTGCATTTTATGTTTACCAAACTATTAGTAAATGCAAAAATAAAAGAAGTGACTGATTTCAAAGATAGGTTAGATGTCAAGTTTTTGTTTTTTTTCTCTCTTTTGAAAATAACATGTATATTTTTGCTTTTGTAGGATTGTTGTTACTACTGGTCATTCTACAACTATTATTGGAAGTATGAATTCAGGTGTTAATAGTGAAAAATCCAATGCAGATTTTGAACTTAAAACAATTGAAGAATTGTTCTTTACTAATGAGGTTAATGATAACTCTTGAAAAAGAGTTATATACTCTTGATTTTAGTTCGTTTTAGTGAGTCTTTCGTCTATGTTTAACCAAATAAATGTTGTTTTAGTCTTGTATTTAGTTATTCGAGTCCTTTCATGTTTATTTTGTGTTTTGGAGCAAATAACGATGTTTTTGGAGGATTTGGAGTGAAAATTGTCGTGCAGGAAATTACCATGTTTTGAAGTTTGTGCTGGAGCAAAAGGAAATTGATGTTGTAGCATGTTAAGCTGAACCAACTCTCAGTCAATTTAGTCAAAGTACGGGATGACGTGGAAAATTCTACTTTTGCTGATCTGGAAGTGCGAAAACAGCTGAAATCTACCCACTTTCCCCAAGGACAATCTGGGAATATTGCCAAAAGGGGAAACCTAAAAATTGGGGGGAGGTATAAAAGCTAAATTGGGGAGAGAGAAGAGAGAGCCTCACCTTGGAAATTTCGTCACACACTCACGAGAGCTCCAGATTTCAGCAAGGAGAAGGAAGGAAATCGAGAAGAAAGGAACATCTCAGCTGGAACAAGGCTTAGAAGAGGCGAGGAGTAGCTTGTCTTAGCTCAACCGACGAGAAGATCGAGGGGCCGAGGAGTCGTTCTTCATCGCAGCCGATCGGAGGGGGATTCTTCTCACCATCTTCTTGTCTTTAATTCAGTTTTCTAATCATGGATATTACATTTGAAGGATTAATTTCAGCTCTTACCCTTGTAAATATGAGCTAAATTAGGTTGGCCTTGGGCCATGGATAAACTTGCATGTTTTGATTTCATTGTGCGACACTATTGTTAATAGCATGGAGTTGAGCTTTTGAAGGTTTAAATCTTTTAATTACGATCCTTGTGGGAGCTTGTGTTTGTGATTTATGCTAAATCTTGGTTTGGGAAAATTAGGATTATGAGTAGAAACCTCAATTGCTACACTATATGTTGCATAGGAATATGTAGGTATTGTGTTTGTCTAAATGCCTAAGAGAGCTGTGAATAGTGCTTGACTTAATTCGAATTTGGGCATAGGAATATGTTAAATTAAATTAAGAAAGACAATCTCATCTATTTTGGAAAATCTAGTTAGGAATAACAATTTGGCATCAACTACTCTGTGCTGTTGCAGTTGCTGTAGCATATCTGTTCGTAGCAAGTGATTCCATAGCCTAAGCTGTTTCTCTCATCGATTAAAAAGAATTTGTCCGATCCAGTTTTTCCCATTTTTCCCCTGTTTTTGGTCATCCCCTGTTTTTATGTTTATTGTTATTTACTCATTAATTCATGCCTAGGTTAATGAAACAAACCAAATCATTTTTCCTCATCAATTAAACCGAGTTGAGTGTTTGTGCACCTTTAACCCTTCCCTGTGGAATCGATACTCGGAGAATACTCCGTTTTATATTACTTGTGATAGTGTGCGCTTGCACTAGTGTGTTTCACACGCGAACAGTTAATAACATTTAGTTTAATATGTAGAATAACAATTTTTAAGAATGGATAATAACTTTCGATCATTTTTTTAAAATAGATTGGAACATTTTGGATTTTCGGAAAGGTAGTAAATGTGAATTTGGATGATGGGTGGTTCTATATAGCATGTAAAAGTTGTAAGAAGAAGCTAACAAAACAAGGCCAAGGATTTCAGTGCTTCAAGTGTGACAAATTAGACAATGCTGGAAACTTGAGGTAAATATATATATATTTTATTTCATTATTACTCATTATATTGAATAACATCTTTCATTCTTTGGGAAAGAGAATGTTTACAATTAATAGGAAAAACAGTCCATGAATTAATTGAAAATGAAGAGAAGAAGCATAATATGTCCAGTCTAATTTATGATGCAATTATGGAAAAGATGTTTTTGCTCAAAATAAGCTTAAAACCTAAGGGTGAAAGTGAGAACAGGGGTTCATTCTAAGTCATTCAGTTATCAACCGACTTGACATACATCAATGTTTATAATCCAAAATTAGCTAATAATGAGGTAAATATTACATTTATATTGACTATAATTATTTTAATAATGTCTCTATAATATCTTTAACACATAATTTGGCAGGAATCATATTGTGTGTCAAAGTTGGAGGAGCGCTATGTCTTAGAAGATGTTATAGAGGAAACAAGTCAAACAACCCCATGGACACACTTATATCAAAGACGAGGGCTAAAAATGAAGATCTAGATGATAGTCGACTGAAAAGATCGTTGGCTGATGAGTTCTCATCAACTTTGCCAATTAAGAAATCCAAGGTTTTTATTAAAAAAAAAAAGGAGTAGTGTAACTTTTGATATTGTAATGATTAGACCTGAAATAGTTAATGAAACATTATTTTGTTTATTATTATACTCCCTGGACTTGAATTTATATACTAGATTTACAAATCACCTTTTTTCAAAATATAAAATATAAAATAATTTACAATTGTAATTATCAAACTAACTTTTGCAAGTAACAAAGTAATTATCAAACTAAACCATCAAATTATAAAATATATTGTATTATTTGTATCTATTTAATAGTATAAATAAATAGTTATGATATGTTAAAAATAAATAATATATAATCCTATTAATAAATATTATTCACCTACTATGAACGACACAATAAACTAATCTTATTTAGTAGATATGAAATGAATTAATTATAAATAATGTGATTTAATTTATGGTAAACTAAGAGACACAAACAAGCACAAAAAAATTAGTTGGAAATAATAAATAAAAATGAATCAAATAACTAAAGATAAATATAATCCAATTCAATTATAGTAAGTATAAAAATTCACAAATTTTAAGAAGATGTACGAGAATAAAAGTAAATATCAAACTAAATCATCAAATTATAAAATATTTTGTCACATTTGTATTTGTATCCATTCATTAGTATAAATAATTAATTATGGTATGTTATTAATAATACATAATTCTATTAATAAAAATTATTCACCTGCTATGAACCTCACAACAATACTAATATTATTTATTAGATAGGAAATAAATTAATTAAAAATAAAGTGATTTAATTAACGGTAAACTAAGAGACATAATCAAGGCAAAAAAAAAAAATCTATTGAGATAATAAATAATAATGAATGAATTAAATAAAGAGTAGATTATTGCAATTATGGTACATAGAGCCACAATCCAAAAAAGTACATTGGGGTATACAAACAGACAATCCAAAATAATACATTGGGATATCAACAGTCAATATTTAATGCAATTATGCACAAATAAAAACGTGCGACACTTATATATGTACCCATCGATCCATTCTTTATCATTCAACTACTTTAGACTACTAAATTGTCAAGTGAATTTCTAAAGTGATAAACACACTCAAGGCAGAGGGATAGTAGTTAAATAACAAGCAAGAATCTGAAGATATATTCAGAATGTTTAAGGTAATAAATACTTTTATCAGTTACAAATTGTACTTACAAATAATAAGCTATTTATTTCATTTTTTGCAGATATGGTTAAACGACTACAGTAAATTGGTAACAAGCAATAGGTGTGCTAAATAAAATTGTGCAGGTATATATTTTAATAATAAATAGTTACTCATTAGTTATAAAAAGTGTTTTTGATCATAAGAATTTATTTATAAGGTGAGCAAAGGTATATATTCTAATAATAAATAGTTACACATTAGTTATAAAAAGTGTTGTTTATCCATAAGAATCTATATATTGGGTAAGGTAACAAACAAATTCATGGTAGAATTAATATCATTATACATTATCGTAGTGATTTTTTGGGAAAATTGATGATTATACAAATGTATATTTATCACATATAAATAACAACTGCACTTTTATTTTAATGTGAATGATTGCTAACTTAATGTGAAATTCAGTAATGAAGAAACTCACTGGATCAATCATTATTGGAAACAAAAAGAGAAGGGAAGAAATACAAGAATGTTTGTCAGGTATTCATCTTTACACATAAAAAAATACAAAACATGTCTATTGCAACTAAAATTGAAAGTTTAAATAATGTGTAGTGCCATTTTATTTTATTTATTTATTTTATATTTTACATGTAATTGTGTTTTACTCATATTTATTAGTAATTTTAGTATTTTCAGTTATAATTATTTAATATAATTCGCCAATATACATACATGTAAGAAATTAGATTGATTGAGTTTTGATGCACCAAAATCAAAATGCATACAATTGAGATCAAGGGGTTATAATATTTCTAACAATATTCCTAACAATGATAGATTAGGTTGGATTTGATGTTTACAAAGGAAGAACATAATTGCACCCCAAGTGAGATTTTGAGTCTTATATTTGTTCATGTGAGATTCGCATGTATGTTTTTATTTGTCTTGAACTTGCTTATTTTTTTGTTTCGAGACTCCATAGTTTGCACAATGCTAGAAAATAATTTTAGGTCATTTTTTTTGTTAGCCAATTTATCCTATAAACTACCCCTTATAATATTTTATCCCTAATAAGCCCCTTTGAGCCTTATTTCGTTGTTTGATCTTGTCTATGAGATTTACATGAAATAGGTAAAATGTATCTTGTCTATAAGATTTGGGAAGAACAAATGATGAGGAATAGTGAGTGGATTCGAAAATGATGATTCATGTCCTTATAAGATCAAGAAAAAAATTGTTATCAATAAGAGCATAAAAGGATGCAAATAGACGAAAAAAAGAAAAGAAAATAGAGTGGATTTGAATTGTAATATTTATGGAGAAGGGTAGATGATGATAGATAGTGATTTCGATATGTTGAGAGTCGCGAACTCAATATTTTATTTTTAGTCACTTGAGCATATTTCCATATCATTCATAAAAAGCCTAACCAAATAAAAAGTCCATTCTGATTCTTGACTTGTTTGCACATTTTAGCGGTAGAGATTTTAGAGAATTTGCAAGCCTATGGTAGAAATTTCTTCATACATGTTGTGAGTTCTAACATGTGTGATGAGTGATATACTTCCTTGTGAGGTTCTTCCAGAGCCTACAAATTTTCAGACTTGATTTTAATTGCTTGTGTAATGTTGATATTTCATTCTTGGATTGTGATGAATCTTGTGAGACATTGCACACTTTGAGTACATGAATTTGAGATTTATTCTTTTCTTTTGATTGAGGACAATCAAATATTCATGTTTGGGGGATTGATGAGTTCATATTTTCACTCATATTTGGTTTGATTAATTAGTACTTTTCGATTAGTTTTAGTTTATTTCCGTTATTTTTGTTGTGGTCAAAACCGTGAGATTGCGCAAGTGAAAGATTTGTGGCGAAGCCTTTGTATCGACAAACAGGTCGGGTGTCGATCGACACGCGAGTCAATTATGCTGGAAAACACGATTTTACAAGTTTTTGGGCGATATTTATTGGTAATAAAAGATATACATCAACTTGGAAGTCGTGAAGACCCAAAAAGGAAGATTCATGTACAATAGTTGACAACCTAAAACTGTAACTTGGTAACTTAACTTGCTGGTTAATCAAAACTGTGTTTTTAAAACTGTCACCTGAACTCTGATTGAAGCTGAATCTGAACTGCCTGCGCTTTAAGAGCAAATAACTGTCTTTATACTTCCGCTGCACATCATACGTACTCTGATATGGGACTAACAGTCACTGAACAAACAATTTAAATTTCCGTTGTGTATGTACTTTATACTCTTATAAATTGGGACTAACAGTGATCGGCGTGGCTTCGATTGTAACAATTGACTAGTCAGTACTGTGGAATAGGAGACTCGGTCACATTAGTGAGAGGGGTCTACAAGAGTTATCGAAGTAAGATATATTGTTCGAGGATAAAATCAGAGAGCTTGAATTCTGTGAGAACTACATTTATGAGAATTCTTATTGGGTGAAGTTTGGAGTAGGTCGACAGAGAGCTCGAGAAACTCTGGATTACATCCACTCATATTGAAGGGACCTTTAAGAACTACTTTGAATAGAGGTGCAAGATACTTATTGTTGATGATGTTAAATAGAATTATGTAAATATTATTTCCTAACTTAATAAAAATAGTGCATTACATCTAATTTAATTATATTTTTTAAATTACATATAGTACTATTATTTATTATTAAGCTACATTATTTAATTCATAACAACCTCTTTATCTAAATTCAATTCCACCAATGACTATTAAATAGAGATAATTATTTCTTTAATAAAGAATATATGATTGATAAATTCATTCATAAATATCAATTATGTACTTCTTTACTAATTATTTCATTTATTTACTTAATTGTGCATATGATTATTTCTGTAATTGCTAGCCCGTTATATGTGATTGATAAATTTAATTATAAATATTAATTTTTTTAGAATATTATAACTTAATTTTGAATTATTTTATATATGATTATAGAATATTTTACTTATTAATTAATGAACTTAATAGCTTAATTAATGAACATTTAATTCAATTTGGATTGAGATAGATGCTGCTGCTGTTATTTCTTTAATTTCTTCGCAGAGACATGGTCCGGCCCAGACTCGACATACTGTTGCTCGGATTAGATTGCTTCTTCGAGGTATCACCGTTAGATTCTCGCACATCCACCGTGAGGGGAATCGAGCAGCTGATTTCCTTGCTAGGAGAGGTTCTCAGGTTTCAGAATTTACTAGATATGATGTGGCCACAGCCCCTCGGTATTTGGCTTCCCTCATTCGCATGGATCAGTTGGGTTATCCCAACTTCAGATTTCGTTATGCTTAGTTGGTTTCATTTGAGATAGTTATTGTTATTTCTTGTTTTGTCGTCAGTTGATAGACTTATATTTTCTCTTCGGGATAGCCATTATTGGCTATTTCCAAATTGTATTTTGTTTTTTATATTTTCTCTAGGTTTCTCACCTGTGATGTGGGTAAGCTTAGGGTGTCTTTGGTGTTGTTGATGGATATTTTGTACAGGTTTGGTTTTAGTCGGACTTGACCTATTTTTGGTTGGGTTCTACTAGGATCATGCCAGATTTTTGACTTATGGTATACACTGGTTGGGGATCTGGCCTAATCCCCCACCCTACGGGGTGTTTTTGCTAAAAAAAATAAAAATAAAAATAACTTAATAGCTTAATTAATGAACATTTAATTCAATTATATTTTCCTGTTAAAGAATTCAATCTTATTTTAATATATATATAAATATATATATAGGGTAGTGATCAGGTGAGAATAAGAGTTACTATGAGAAATAAGAATAGATCTCGCGCGTCCATCTCATCAAATCGACGAACAAGATTCATTCTCAGCAAATTGAAAAACGCAACATTTTTGCCCCAATATCCTGCAGTTTTAGCCTTTAAAGGCTAAAACTGTAAAAATACTCAAACACAAACAACAACCTGCATTTTAAGCCCGATTTACTTCATTTTTATCCCAATTTACTTCATTTTTAGCTCGATTTACTTCATTTTTACTTAAATACGAATTAAAAAAATTAAACATCTTCTTCTTCAAAGCAGCAACACGAGCATAGTCTCTATAAAACTCAATACCAACATCAACAGTTCTAAAAACTCTGCCCTTAAAATGCTTCATCTCATCAACACACTTTGGAATAAATGAACCTGTTGCACAAAGTTAACACTAAAGATGCACAATATAACAGTGAAAATGAACGTCGATCTGAATAAAATAAATCTTTTAAAACTATATTCATGCACAATTAACAAAGTCGAGACCGAACACGAATGCAAAATTCAGAAACGAAGACAAAAAATCTGATCGACAGAAGAAATATTAATCAAATCGAACGAAGAAGGAAGAAGAAATCAAATCGCGCGAAGAAATGAATAAAAAATCTAATGAGATACTATTTCAGATTTTTAAAAAAAGCTGAAATTACAAAAATAACCTAAATTTTGCAAAACTGCAGGATAATCGAGGAAAACTGCACACGGAGTGAAATAGATCATGAGCGTTGAAATCACAAAATTAAAGGCTGAGATTTATTCTAATGTACTATAGTACATTATCTTCGCAATGTACCTGATTTTGCCTAGATAATGTAGTAAGTTTGTCTAGATAATGCACCGCCAGCGAGGTAACAGGTAACATTTGGGAAGTGGTTAACATATGATCACAACTCTCTCTCTCTCTCTATATATATATATATATATATATATATATATATTTGTGTGTTTCTTTTCTACGTTTGAATGAAGAAAATATTTTACACAAACACTTTCTTCCCTCTTCTATGAATTCTTCAGTATTTCAAAAATATGTTTATTTTTGAGAAATTATAATGATATTCCTATCATCTTTGGTTCGTTAAAAGATGTATTCATTAAGTTATTTAAATACACTAATGATTAATTAAAATATTCGGCTCTTAACAAACCTATAAAAATTATTTGAAAGCATATATCTTCATATATATGTACATATAATTCATCATAACAGTCTCTCTTTTTGAGCTACACGTTCAAATATTATTTAATAAAATGCAAAAAAGTGACATAGCTTCTTATGATTAAAAGTGCCTAGTGTATGAGCTAATTGAAAGATTTTAAATTCAAATTGATATCCTCAATACAATTAAAAATTCACTATTTTCACTATCCCCACCTGCATTAAATTAAGTTTGAAATACCTGCCACACATTTCATATGACGACAATTAATTATAAATATGACTGCAATTACGTGTGATTATATCCTTGGTTATACAGGTATAATCATTTTATCTTAATTTATTAGTTTCTCTACTTTAAATTTTAAATCTTGCAATTAATTTCAAACAATGTGGTCTAACTAGAGCTCAACCACTTTTTTATTTAATAATTCAAATTAAAAAATAATGACGTTTCATGAATCTTTCACATATATTAAACTTTTTTAACCCATGATTTGCGTGGTCTTAACACAATTAATCATGCTTCGTTTTCTCAAAACAATTCAGATTAATGCTACAATTTTAATATTACTTCGTTTTCGGATATTTGATATTCAGAATTTATCTAGGCGGCATCTACAATACCAACAAATGATAAATGTTTTTATTTATCATTTATTTTATCTATAATTTCAATAATGTCATATATCCCAAAAATATTTAAGTATATATAATTTTTAATTTTCTAATACTAGACATGATTGTCGATGCTCACTCCATGCCAAATTAAAGTATCGGAACATGAAGAAGAATTCCAAAACGCCAATTGCAAGCATTAATGGTGGCAAGGAAACTGAATTTGCTTTCACTCAAAAGATAGCAAATATTACTATTATTTTCGAAGAAATTAAAGCTTACATAAATATATATACTACAGAGTAAAGCCCTTTATTTTATTTTTTTAATAAGCTCTCTTCGTAGGTTGTCGGAATATGACTCTGAGCTCACTGCACCCTGCAAATGAGAATATTACATTGTTAGAAATATAAAATAGTTTATTCAAATATTTGGATTCTTGTGTAAATTTTTTAAAAAACTTAATATTACACGTGACTTTTATTAATAAAGTAACACTTATATACTCACTTAGCGCAGTCAGTGGAAGGGCTAATCTTGTAAGGAATGCTGACACCGCATTGACCGGGGAGGCCGGCGGCCTTGCTGAGGTTGACGCCGGAGTATGAACCAGCCAGCGATTTCAGGCAGGTGCACACGCTCTGCCGGTCGACGGTCGTCTTCGCAGCAGAGTAGAGACCCTTAACGCCGTTGCAGCACCCACCCAACGGGCCTTTTCCGGTGACATAGGGGAGGCAGGGATTCAAGTAAGAAACAACATTGCCGCAACTTATAGCCGCCACTTGAGGTGGAGCAACCGCCGCAATCAGCACGGCAGCGATGAGCATCATGCACAATGACTTCATCAATCCAGCCATATCGCAAGTGTAGATGATCGAGAATGTATTGAAAGTAAAGAGCAGCTGAATTTGAGGAGTGGTGTGTTGTGGTGTTTGCACGGAGGTGCAGTGTTTATATAGAGTTAGAGTTGGGTTAATTTATTTTATCCCGGATGTTGGTAATAGTGGGTAGTTGGGGTGGACTATTAATGCTGCAGTTAATTGTGGAATATAGTTGGGAATTAGGAGTTGTTTTATTAAATTTCAACCAAAACATTATTGAAACAAATGGGCAAATCAGTCCAATAACTCTCTTAAATTTGGACACGGACTGTACTTGGATACTGCATTGCTGCTGGTGCAATTAATATATTGGGGTCTACTTTGTTATGTCGGTTTGACGACTTTTTTTCAAAATATATGATATGTATTTTGCATGCTATATTATTTAGTTAGAAACTAATAATATTTTGGTATTTTGTGTGATTCGCAAAAAATTAATGATTTTGCGGGGCTGTAGATCGATCCTAATAAGGAGTATGCTTGAATTATGGAAATATAACAAATCAAATTTGGAAGCTCTTGGTTAGGCAGACCTAAACGATTTAGGCGGGTTTTATCCATTAACCCAAGCCCAAACCCATATAATATACCCTAGTTGGGATTAATAAACCCTATTTGGGATGGGTCAACTCATTTGGGTAGGATAAAACCCGCTTAAACCGTTTAGGTCTGCCTAACGCAAGTTTTTGCCATCAAATTTTAGTTTTTCTGCTTCAGTTCCATGGATCAAATATTCGGGGTCTTTAATACAAAGCCATAAAAATAATTGAAAACATGTGTTCATATGTACACATTATTCATTTAGTAAATACAGTTTTAACTCATAAAGTCATGTTTGAAACAAATTACCTTAAAGTAAAGCTTATAAAATCATAAGAATCTTAAGAAAATTAAGCCATGCAAATAAAATTTAAGATAACAAAGAAGGTAATTAAATTAATATAATACATGGAGTCATGTTTGAAATAAATTGCGAGCTTTAATTTCTCCATTACTTTAGATAATTAGTCAAAAAGTCTCTTCTTTTATAAACAATAAAATAGATATGTTTAAATAGATAAAGATATAATTAATTAAATAAGATATCGTTATATAAAAATGATGGATTTATATATAACAAAATACTTATTATTTTTATATGATAGATTTAGATATACATTTAAGGTTTTATATTTTTATTAGAATAGTGGAATAATTATGTATGATGTACTCTATATATTATAAATATAATAGTATCTATATATTATACTAAAGGAGTTCCAAAAACTCCCTCCAAAATTTTTGAAAAGCGTGCACAAATAAAAATAATATTAAATAAATTAATGATATTTTTACAATTTTTACTTCATGATTGGAACATATCAATCTATATAATATATTGAAAAATGTGCATGTTGAAATAAAATGATTATTTTTTGAAAAAATAATAGAAATTATTTTTATTAAAAAATTAATTTAATATAATTATATTCAGAATTATTTTATTTTTAAAATTGTTAAAACTTTACATTAATTGAATCATTTAGCAAATAAACTTTAGAGTTTTTAAATAGCAAAAGTTATTTGAAATGAAAAACAAAACAACATGTTTGCAATATAGTTTGAATATCATAATTCTCATTTTAATATTTTAATTTTGGATTAATATTATTTTGATAATTAGTGCATTTTAATTCTATATATATATATATATATAAATATAACCTAATAACTATAATTTTATAAATGTTAGACATTAAGTTGCTAAAATTAACAAACTTAGAAATTACACCATAATTTTCGGTGTAAGATATTACATTAGAAATACAGACAAATATTGAAAGTTAAATTATAATTTGTGAGCACTATGTTATTTTTGCAAAGTTGGCAAATGTTAGTAGTTTAAATGCAAATACTTTTTATTTTGGGTATAATTTTGAATAAATATTATATGTGATGAAAGTTTATTAGAGAAATTTATTGTTTTTTTAATGTATTTTTATATAATATCTATTTAATATTATTTTAATCAAACTACTATAATATCTATATAGTCATTTATATACACTGGAAATATAAATTATTATTCAATAAAGTAAATAATATCATGATATTTTTGATTAAATCATTTATATATTATTTCTAAGAATATTTGTTCGCGCAACGCGCGGGTATAAATCTAGTATATATTGAATGAGTTACTTGATTTAGTGGCTACGCGTGCGCTTTGCGAGTCAAAAAGTTGAGTAGTTATTAGAGTCAGTTTTTAAATATACACCATCAACTAAGGATTAGTAGTTGGGTAAATGCATAAATTGCGAAAGAAATAAAAGAGACAAAATTTGTTGTGGTTCAGATCCAAAATGATCTTATGTCCACTCTTCGTTCAACTAAACGAAAATTACTGACTCTCACTATTTTCGGTAATTTAATACTGATCATGGTTATAATATTTGTAAGCTTTACCACAAGAATCTACTTGATAGGCTTGTTGGCTGATTTCTAGGGTATGGTGTTCTTTTCTCCATTTCAACGTTGGTTCATTAGAAGCTTCCTTCTTAGGCTTCTCTAAGAATGTCTCAGATTCACTTGACTGCTCTAGAAGATAGGTGAATTATGGTGATATTTAAGCCTTACAGTAGTTTTGAGGTCTAGTGCTCAGACTTGCATGGTGAAGAGGATTTTTATATGCAAATATTATTAAAAAGTGACTATTTCTTCTCGGTGTCAAAAACACATATTAATCAATCTCATAAAGTTATCATATTTAATTCCTTATAATTAATCATATCTTGATTGGATAATTAATTAATAAAATTATGAATTTTTTGTTCTGCACTCATATATATGTATATATATATATAGAGAGAGAGGAATGTGATCCAGTGAGAACACCTCTTACCATGAGAAATAAGAACAAATCATCGCCATTGATTTTGATGAATGTACGCTCAGGATTTTACCAGGATTTTCGGTCATTTTATCTCAAAATACCTGCATTATAGGGTATTTTTGTCATTTTGTACTTATTTAAGATTCTGTTTGCATATTCAGCCTCGACATACATTATATATCTAACAAACATACATTATATGCATAAGAAATATGCATTATATACCTAGGAAACATGCACTATATACCTAACATTCCTTATATATCTAACAAACATCTTCCTGCATTATAATATGGTATTACTCTTATTTGAGATTGATAAGTTCGTATTTTCACTTACTTATCAATGTGTTTCTCTAGTATTTTAGTGTTTTCAGAGTATTTTATTCGCTTTTGCATGCATGACAGGTTTATTGCACGTTAGATGCTCGTAATGGTGTGTTTTGCAGGTTTTTGGATGAAAAATGACTAAGGAAGGAATGAAACCTGAGGAAGAAGTCTCGACTTCGATCGACACAGACCCGCGTAGATCGTAGTCGAGAGCAAGGAACGATCGGCATGAAGGGTTCCACCTCGATCAATGCCGGCGTGCGTCGATCGAAGTTGACAGAAATTCAAGGATCAAAGTGAAGGTCGATCCAAACCTCCATGTCGACCGACGTGAGGCCACATCGACCGACGTCGACCCATATTTGGCGAATTTTCCTTGGTTTTAAGATAGATTTGTATCTTAAATCCTAAAGCTGACAGGATACATCCAAGACAACTATAAAAAGCCCTTTCTAGGTCGAAAATTAGTGTGTTAGATGTTGGTCCCGGATTATCAGGGTATAACTTGGCAGCGGAAAATGTGTTAGTTCGTTTCTTGCACTCTGCTGGTTACTCAGCTGACTGGGACCTTGTCAGCTGGTAAGTCAACTGGCACTCTGAGTACCCAGCTGACTGGCAACTGACTGGTCAGCTGGTAGCTCAACACTTAGAATATTTTAAGTCTGAGTTTGCACAGTTATATCAGTTTTCAGATATACACCAGCACTTGAATGCTGGGTTTCAAATCAGTATGAAAA